>PVJD01004527.1:0-134364 GCA_004026545.1 Mormoops blainvillei
GAGGCAGCGGAGGCTCAGGGGCGGCACACCCTCCCTACTGGTGGGGATTGTGGCCCCGGAGTGAAGCGGTGGCTCCCCCAGCTGGCCAGACCCTGAAATCCCAGTTCAGATCTCCAGTTCCTCTTTCCCTAAGTTGACCAGACGAGGGGCTTCGCTCAGCAAGGATGGATCCGCTCTCGGCTGCCAGGAACAGATGCGGCTGGTACCGGCACCTGCCAAGGCGGGCGCCGCTTTCCTCCCACGCAGCCTCGAGCCCAGATGGGCCAGGGACCTTGGCATTGAAGCGCGTGCCTCTTGGCGGCTTTGGGAGGGGCTGGGCGTGGTGAGGAGCACCGAGACCTCCCGTGCTCTCCTGCGCCGGGTTTGTGCATTGGTGGTCCCCAAGGCAGCGGGACAGAAACCATGGAAACCATGGAGCTGGGGCAGGAGGCTCCCTCCGCCGCTGAGCGGCGCCCCTCCAAGGACTGGTGGTTCTCTGTCCTCACGCTTGTAGGCCCCCCGGGGTCCTTTTCTGCCGCCAGCTCCATTATTCCAGGGCATTTATTTCCTGCTGTGATTTCTTGGAGAGAAAATGACTAGTTTGAGAGATGAATTTTAAAATGTTAAGTGGTGGCTCTGGCACTGGGGAGCCCACTGCCTGCAGGCATTCAGCAGAGGCACCAGAGAAGGCAACATCATTTAGGGCATCCTGGGACCTCACATTCATCCTCAGGGTGTCGTGTTGGCCAAAAAGTCCATTGTGTTTTTTCTGTACGGCGGCTCTAGTAGCGCTTTGTTGTCTTTAACGTCACTTGAAACAATTTTGTTAGATTGTACTGTGACAGCTGTCATATCAGTGTGCATTTAAAAAAAATCAAAATTGGCGAATTTTTGTGCAGCCATTTTAATATGGAGGATGGAAAAAGATAGGCAACACTTTTGGCATATTATGCTTTATTATTTCAAGAAAGGTAAAAATGGAGCTGAAATGCAAAAAAAAAAAATTTATGCAGTGTATGGAGCAGGTGCTGTGACTAATCAAACTTGTGAAAAGTGGCTTGTGAAGTTTCTTGGTCCTATAGATATTTTGACCAAATAATTCTCTGCTGTGGGGCCGTCTCCTGCACTGGGAGATGTTTAGCAGCACCCCTGGCCTCTAACCACCAGAAGCCAGTAGCGGGGGACAGCCGACATACTCAAAATATCCAAATCAATGAAGTTATTGGTGAAAATGAAAAATGTGTCTTTTATTTTACAGAAAAAACTAAACAGACTTTTTGGCCAACCCCATGTGTGCAAGGCCATTTCCAGGGGAACTGAGGGTGTCTGCGGGGGGCTGTACACCAGGGCGGTTGCCAGCAGGTGGCCTCAGACTTTCCCGAACTGAGGGGACAGACTTGCTGGGTTTGCGAGATCTGGAAGGAGCCAGGTCTTTGGAGCTCATGGGGTGGACCCTGAGATATAAAATGGGCCAGAGCTGTGCACAGCTACCCCTTTCTCCATTGTAACCCTAGCCGCCAAAAACCTGTCTCTGGCCCAGCCTGCCCCGGCCCCTCTTCCCGCTCTGCGGCCGGCCTCAGATTTGCCTGTGCTACTTGCCCCCATGTCATCACTGCCCGCTCTCTCCCCAACCCCGTCCGGTCAGGCATGTCCCCACCGTCAGGGCCACCGGTGACCTTCACTTTGCCAAGTTCCGTGCTCGGCCCTTCCACCTGACCTCTTAGCAGCATCTGACACAGGCGACCACGTCCTCCCTGAAATGCTTTCATTTCCTGGTTTACGAGCTCCTAGACTGTTTGGGTTTTTTCTGACCACGTTCATCGTTTCTTCCCAGTCTCCGGTGCTGGCTCCTCCTCTCCCCTTTGAGCTTCGAGTGGGACCGTCCCGGCTCTCTACTGACTACTGACCACCACTCTGGGTGCTTTCTCCCCGGTTGCTGTCATCCGGCCCCACGGCTTTAAAGACCATGTGCTTGCTGAGATCGCCGCCCTGACCCACCGGCTAAGGCTCTGTATGCGGTCGCCTGGCTGACATCTCTCCTGGGACTTCTAATAGGCCTTCCAAACAACATGTCTGCCGCGAGGTAGTCGATGGGTAGCTCTACAGATCCTCCTCCTGGTCTTCTCTGTTCACTCACTGGCTCAACTAATGCTTTTTCCAGCCTGTGCTATGTGCTGGGGAGTCTTCTGGGTGCTTGGGATATGGCGGTAAACAAAACACAAGTTCCTGCCCTCATGGGGTTTATGTCCTAGTTGGGTGTGTGTGTGTGTTATGGGTTGAATTCCGTCCTTGAAAAATCTGCGTGTCGAAGTTCTAATGCCCACGACCTCCGAACGTGAAGTTATTTGGAAGCAGGGTTACCGATGTAGTTCGTTAAGCTAAAACGAGGTGACCCCGGAGTAGCGTGCATTCCTGATGGAGGACCGGCGCCCTGGTCAGAGACGAGTTGGATACAGACGTGCGCACGAGGGGGAACTCCACGTGAACATGAATAATAGCTAATGACGAATAATAGCTAATGATGATTGATTCTTGAGATGATCCTGGGAGACAGGCAGCTCGCATTTTATAGCAGAAGAAACCAGGCGCAGGCTGGTGAAGTCGCTTGCCTGAAGGCGCGCAGCTGGGAAGTGCCCAAAATGGATGCAAACTTCGGTTCATTTGATGCCACGGAAAATCCCACTCTGCTGAGTGGGTTAATGCCCCCGTGCACTGGTCACTCGTGTCCCAGACTCCAGGCATATTTGACCTAGAAGAAGGAGGCTTAAGAGCCCAGTGGTTATATTCCTGGTTTTTACGCAGAAGGGATAATTGCAAATATCATCTGTTTCTGGTCTCTCTTGTGGCGGGAGGAAGTGGTACCTGTGCGAGAGTGACGGCGGAGGGCTGACCAAGGCTGCCCACAGCTGGCATTTACTGAGGGCGTTTCCCGTGCTAGGCTGTGCGCTCAGCCCATCCGCGCCCCGGCTTACCTTATGGCCACTTTGGAAAGGACAGGCTGAGATTATTCTCACTGTACAGGCGAGGAGACAGGCTCAGAGTGAAGTCACAGCCCGTGCTCAACGGCCTGGGTGCGGGAGAGCCCGAGCGTGAACCCGGAGGGTCCCACTCCCACGTGTTTACTCACCAGTCGTGCAGCAGATGGATTCTGGGCCACGGTCAGGGCCTGCTACTGTCTGTCTGCACGGGGTGAGAGGCGATTCTGCTCAGAGGTGGGGACGGGGGGTATGACCTTTCCCTTGATCTAAACGGCTTTCGTTCCAGAGCCAGTGCCCGTCCTTAGCAGTGCCTTTCTTTGAGAGACAAACGTGGCGGGGCCTTGTTTACCTTGTAGAGACTTCCACTCTGACATACTGTCACGGCCTCCTCACCTACTTCTTCAAGTCTTTCTCTAAAGCAGGCTATCCTAGCCCTCTCATGGGGTTGTAGCTTCTAAGCCAATCAAAATACTCAATAGTGAAGAGGAGGACTTCAGGTACAGAGATGTTCTGATTCTGATGATTATAATAAGAACTGAAAGTGGCATTGCCGAATTCAAACCTCGTTATAGATGCGAGTGAAAGTGAAGGGTGGGATATTTTGTGGGCCAGCTGTCTCTCGCCATAGACTACCCCAAACTCTGTGCCTTAACACACACGTGTTTGCTCATCCCACTTTTAGGAGGGTAGGCGAGGCTGAGCTCAGTGGGGAGGTTCTTCTGCTCTTAGCTAGACTCCTCTCGTGTCTGGGAGCTGAGGGCTGGCGTCTGACCTGGGATGGCCTCGACCCGAGTGACGGCTCAGCCCTCCTGCACACGACTCACGCCTTCTCCACCCGACCAGTGGGGGCCTGCACGCCCGTGTCCCACGGCCTCACAGAGACACGGCAGTGAGCGAAGCTTGCAAAAGAGCGCGAGGGGAAGCACGCCCGCGGTTTCGACGTCTCTACCTTCTTCACCTTTGCAGACACCACTAAAGCCACAGCGAACCAGGGCACCGAGCGCAGAATCCCAATCAGGCTCTGCGTGTGGGGGACAGATATAGCTCAGAGGGCATGGATTCAGGGAGGTCCGTACCTGGGGTCGCCGACACAATCAGTCGGCCGCATGTTGTGGCTACGTATGAAGGCATTCTCCAGACGGGCCTGAGTGGTGGTCCCGGTCGTCTTCGTGGGCCCGGGCTGCTGGGCTTCTCTGGGTGTAGGAATGCACATTCACCGAGCGTGTCGTGAATTTCCTTTTGGCCTCTCCAGGAAGAATTTCACAAGGCCTTGCTTCCGGTGCTGCGGCACCGTGGAGAATTGTCTTGTGTCACGTTAGAATGGATAAGGCCTGTGCAAAGGGGAAGCAGAATATTTCAGTGAACAATAAAATTCAAGAGGAAAAAGACAGACGGCAGGCACTGAAGGAGTCTCCAGTAACTTACAAATTTATACCTCTGTGCAAAAAATGAGCAGAGATGTGCGGTTGTCCCCTCCACTTTTGTTGCATTGAAAGGAGTTTAGTTGTGAATTGCCATTAAACCCACGGTCAGGGCTGAGCGCTGGTAGAGGGCAGGCAGGTAGTGAGACCGCACTGCCGGAGGTTCTTCAATCCACCATGGGGCCTGTGATCTTTCCGCAACACCAAGATTAACCAGCCCAGTGTCCAGAAGGGAGACCCTGAGCCTCACTGTGCCAGACCGCGGGAGGCAGAAGAGCACCAAACCATCTCTCACCCTCGAAGGTGGGCACCCTGTGGGGCCCTCAGATGACGGCATGAGATGCAGAAGAGAACTGGCTTTATTGGAAGAGAACTGAGCTGGAATTAGAATATCTGGATACTGCTCTCAGCGCTTCCTGTGTGTCTTCGGGGAAGTCACCTCCCTTCCTGGGCCGTAGTTACCGCTGGTAAAATTAAGGATTTTGTCTACGGGCTCCCACCTGTTGTGCGTCTCTAAGGCCAAGTCGCCGCATGGAGTCAGGGTTTAGAATCTGAGCATAAGACCCCTTCTCTGGTTCATTAATTAAACCCAGGTACTGAGTGCTTACCGCACGCCAGGAGCTATTTTAGGTCGTGCAGATGTAGCAGCAGGAAAGAAAGTCTTGTTCTTAGGGAGATTCTTTCTCAAAAGGCTTTTTTCTTCCTCTTTTTCCTCCTCCTCCACCTCCACCTCTACTTCTTCCTCCCCTTCCTCCTCTTCCTCCATTGTTATCATCATCAGTCATCTATAAAACAGTGATTTGGAATTTATATTATGCCAGACAATGTGCTAAAACTTCTCCTTTACATACACCATCTTTTAATTTTTATGACAACCCCCCTGGCGATAAGGACGGTGGCTGCCACGGAGCCAGGTACTTCGGCTGGAGTCCCTCCAGATCCACTGTTGACACTTTTCCACCTTCCTTCATGCCCTGGGAGGCGGACCCCCTGTGGGCCTCATCCGCTGGCTTCCTTAGTCTTATGATTTCATTTCGGTTTGGCCCGTGGAGGCAGTGGCAGAGGATGAGAGGATCAGAGGGCCAGAGGGGAGTGAGGTCAGAGGGCTTGTTTCCCTGGCTCCCTCCAGGGCTCCCAGGTTGCCACGGATTCCAGCTCTGGTCAGGCAGCACCGCCACGAAACTGCCCTCTTGGGATTCTGGTCCCCACTCTGCCCACTTGCCTTAAAGGCCTGTGTGGTCTTAAAGACCTGGGTGGTCCAGTTTTCCACTGTTGCGAGTCCAAGGCTACCACATTATCCTTTGTTGTTGGCTACACGTTTGTGTGCAATCCCTTTATATTAGACTCCCTAGCACAAGGAAAAGGTGCATGGAGCGAAATCTAGTGAAAACTGGCCACGAGCTTCCCAGAGTCCCTTCTGATGGGGTCACAGAGGATGTCTTAATTCCTCCAGCATCAAATTGTGACAGCACGTGTGAAATGTTGTCTAGCAGGGAAGCTCATTAAAGACTCAGTGTCCGGAATTTTAGTCCTCACCCGAAGAAGTGTTTATTGATTTTAGAGACAGGAAGGGGGAAGAGGGGAAAGAGAGGGAGAGAAACATTGATCGGTTGCCTCCCATACGCGCCCCAACTGGGGATTGAGTCCCCAGTTGTGTGTGTGTATGTATGTGTCCTGACCAGGAATCAAACCTGCATCCTCTCGGTGTACAGGATGATGCCCCACCCTGTCCACCAGGGCAGGGAGTTTTTATGTCAGCGTGTAATTCTAGGACTCAGGTGCCAGATGTTGTGGGTTGAATGATACCCCCTTAAAGATCTGTCCACATCTAATTCCTGGAGCCTGTGAATGTGACCTTATTTGGAAAAGGGTCTTTGCAGATGAAACCATCATCCTGGATTATCTAGGTGGGCCACCCCAAATCCAGGTGTCCTTAAAGAGGCAGAAGAGAAGATACAGAAACAGAGAAGAGGCCACGTGAACATGGAGGCAGGGATCGGAGTGATGCCGCCACAAGCCAAGGAACACCTGGCGCCACCAGGAGCCAGAGATGAGGGACAAGATTCCCTTGCCGTTTCCAGATGGAGCAAGTCTCTGCCAGATCTGGAACTTCTAACCTCCAGAGCTGTGAGGGAACAGGCTTCTGTTGGAGGAAGCCACCCAGTTTGTGGTAGTTCTTATGGCAGACTTAGGAAATTGGACCGCCCACTCCAAGGGGCCCTTCTAAGGCTGGCAGTCTCGAGTCTGCTAGTGAACTTTTTTTATAACCCCCCACCCTTGGCAATGCTGTTTGCCATCACATAACTTGTCTGTTATCTTTATAATGCTTTTCTTACCCTAATTATGTTGTTGTCTGGTTATTCATTTAATGCGTATTTACTGGTCATGTGCTATGTCCTAGGCACTGTGCTGGGTTTTGGGTGTAGACAGTGACAAGAAAAAGAGACAGGGACCCTGCCCTTATAGATTTTACACTGAGAAGCTACACTAGAAAGATGGACCACCACATTTCAGGCTAGTGGCCAAGTCAGCTGCCCTGCCTCCAAGTGTGTTTACTCAAAAGGCAGGTGGGGCTGGATTGTTTGTCCCTCATGTCAAGATCACTGTTCAGAACCCAAGGTTACTTCATCAGGGCCCAGACCAAGCACACGAAAAAGGTCTCTTTGCTCTAAGGGCATCTTTGAGTCAGAAGGGGTGGGTGTTCCAGAGGGTCCAATCTTTGCTCTGGGCTCAGACCCATGTGCTGCAGAGAACATTTGGTCACTTTGTCCAGTGAGTTCTTGAATAGCGAACTATTTCATGTGGACACGTCACTGCGCTTTCTTGTAGCTTGAACCACAATGTGGGCTTTGTATTTATTTGTTTATCCTATGTCTTCCCTGCTAAAATTATAGCTACTCAAGGACCCCCTTCTGTCCTCATTCCTGAGTGTGGAGGTTGGCACATAGCAGGTACTCATTCAATCTTGATGAATGAATGAATGAACCATACATTCCCTTTTTATAGGGCCTGCCACGCCATCATGCAAGTCAAGTTGGTTCATCTGTCTCCTTGCCAAACGGGGAGCTCCCGGGGAACACACATCATGTCAGAGCATTTTTGTGGTCCTAGTACAAAAGGCGTCAGTCAAGGCTGAATGAATGAATGAATGAATGAAGTTGAATGCAGATGGGCACGTGCACAATAAACCCAGCTTTTGAAAGGGGTTTTAATGAAAAACGTAAGAGAACAATATGAGTGCTTGGGAAGTCTCTCCTCGGTTTGGGCCACCTTTCCTCTGTCTGGTACAATGAATTTTGTTCAGTCCAGTGCAGTGTGCCCTAAATCCAGATGCCCAAGTGCTTTTTCTAGAACTCTGACCATCGATCTTAGGAGACTGGTCCCCATGTTAATACTTACATCCCATCTGTCCTGCTCCCCACATTGTCTTTGTGAGTCATCTTAGAGCCAGACCCTAGAATCTTAGTTTCCGGATTATTTTCCCATTTGTAACAGTGACCATTCTGCCTAACTTTTATCCTTAATATTTCCTGATGGACTTTCCAAAATCCATTCATGATTTTGATCTTGAAATGGGCTAATAAAAATCTCTAATGTCAGGGTTTTAGTAAGTCAGTCTGTCCTTCGCCATCATAGAACCAAGCTTTCACTTCACTGTTCAAGAATTCATCAGATGAAATGACCTCCCTGTCAAGAAAAATTACTCCATATGGTAATGTAATCACAAAGGAGAAACATTATTTCCCTATATATTATTTCCTGAAGAAATTGGAGTAAGAAAACCATCACACTAAACCCATCTAGGAGGGCAAATTTCCTGTTTGCCAGCCTTGATGGCGTTTCATTTTCTTTATAGGAGAGGCAAACTCAGTTCTCATGGCAGCATCTTATTGGAAGGGTTCATTAGGCAGTTGTACATTACATCTGGACACCTGTGGAAGTGTAGATTATATCTACATGAATATAAATGCCTTTTGTTATGACTTGCGCTATTACAGTCGATAACAGATGCCTTTTCAAGAACAGACGCTTACAGCGAAGTGTGAACGGTTGCCTCCACATATCTTCTTTAAAATGCTAGTGGCAGTGTTGTATGTTTTTGGAATTTTAGGGAGTCAGTATGAGGAGAGATTAAAGTATCTCTACTCTATTAAGCATCCCCTTCTGTTAAAAGTGTGGTACTAGTCAGAAAAATGTTTGTGTTTAAATGGCATCTTACTTAATGAACCTTCTCTTTGAACCACCTTTGCCGCCCATGAGAAATATTTTCCTTCATCTCAGTAGGGCCATGGAGACAATCCATCCAAGGCTGAGTCGAGCTAGGAGCCCTCCCGTCTTCTGAATTATTCAGTAGGCCCCCACATCAGAAATATAGATCAGCTCCCATTATTGGCGGGGCCACGAGAAGAGGAAGAAAGGGCCCTGCCTTGGAGGAGGGGGGCACAGTGTGTAGAGAAACCACCCCCGCCCTCGTTTCTCAGTGAGCTCTTCCGTTCCAGACGTTACCCAAAGGGAGTGGATGGGGAGGTGGCAGTGGTAGATCGGCAAGAACATGGAACGTGAAGTGAAACAGCCCTGCTACTTAAATAGTTTTCTTGGTGAACAGTCTCAATTCCCTATGCCCCAGTTCCTTATCTGTGAAACGGGGATGATTATATCTGTTGTGCAGGATCGTTCTGAGGCTTTAAAGAAGTAATGTAAAACTTCTTTAGGTTGAATAGCTCGGATAGACTAACCCTCCCCTCCCTCTGAAAACAACGATGAAACTAAATAAAATACGCCAAAAGAGGGGGCAAAAAAAAAGCCACCGAAGGAATCAGGGAGCAGCCCGTCACCAGAACCTGAGAGGGCAGATCCTGCAGAGGAGAAAATCTCATTCAGGCGAGCCCCACCGCTGTCTGCTTTCTTCCCTCAGGCATTCGGTTCACAGCCCGAAAGAGGTAATGTGGAGTGACAGTGGTCTCGAGAGGTTGAAGAGACTCTAGGGGTTAGAGCCTGTTGACGCCAAGACAGCTGAGGTGTCCTAGAAGGGAGGAAACCATAGGGAAAAAATGAGCTCAAAAGCCTGTGTACAATGTAGCACGATGCAGTGGGTGGCTTACGGCGCACAGCTGTGGGGCGAGACGCAAAAAGCAAACAAGTGCAAAGCGGCTGGTAGGGAGCTAAAGAGTTAAGCGGAAGTTTTAGCAGTTTAGACCCCCTATAGGTTTTACATTCGCAATGTCTGGCATTTAATAAACTACCGCACAGGATAGCAAATAGGACAGATTGACCAGAAATCGCAAGAAAAACAGATTATTGGGAAATCCAGACATTGGAGTTTGCAGACACAGACTTTAAAGTAACGATGATTGATTTGTGAAAGAAAATAGAAGAAAATATGAAGAATTTCACCAAACAAAGTAGAATATGTTTTTAAAAACTAGGTGGAAATGCTGTACCGTAAAAATAAAATATATGAAATCAGGACTTCAGTATTTAGGTTTAACACAGATTAGACACAGTGGAAAGAAGACTAGTAAACTGGAAGATAGGCGGGTAGGAACTACCCAGACTGAATTGCACAGAGAAAAAAGGATTGACAAATGCTAAAAAGAGTTTGAAAGACATGTAAGACATGCTGAAAGGTTAAACGTATGTGTGAGTACAGCTCGATAAACAGAGGAGAGACTGAATGGAGACAAAGCAACATCTGGAGAAAATACTGACTGAAAAATTTTTATACTTTTCAAAAGCATCAAGCCCCAAATTTAAGAAACTGCAGACCAAGGATAGATAACAAGTAAAACCACTCTAGGCACATCATAATAAATGCTGATAGCCAAATACAAAGGGCATCTAAAGAGGATAAACAGAAAAAGATGCATACTCTTCAAATAAGCAACAATAAAACCAATAGCCAACTCCTCAGCAGAAATAATAGAACCAGATGACGAGGGAATGACATGTTTAAATTACTGAGAAATAAATGCCAACTTATAATTCTATGTCCAGCAAAGAATCCTTCAAAAAATTAGATAAGGAAATTTTCCAAAAACAAGTGCACTAAAAAATACTTAAGTCAAAGGGAAAGTGTTCTAGATGGAAACATGTTTATCCCAGAAGGACTGAGAAGGGTATGTTTATGGTTAATCTAAGTGAAATTTGTCAATTTAAATGTTAGCAGTAATACCTTCTGGGGTCTAAAATATACATAAAAATGAAAATACATGATGGAAGTAGCCAAAAAAAAGGCAGAAAGTAGGTAAATGAATTAAAGTGTTAGGAGGTCCTGACATTGTCCAAGAAACGGCAATGTCCTAATGGAGGTAGATTTTCAAAAGGCAAACACGGGTATTATAAGCTCTGTGTGAGCCAGCAATATCATACTAAAATACTATATAAATGAGAAGCTGAGGGAAGGAGGAAAGTAAAATAATAAAAAGTACTTGAGCAATTCAAACAAAGATAAGAAACCATAATAAAAATTGAACCTAAACAGAGGAGAAAAATACAAAATGAAGTGAAAAATTAGTTTTAACTCCAGCATATCAAAGGTACTCTTTGTATAAAGGGACTACATATTTCGATTCAATGCAAATATTGTCAGAGTAGATTTTAAAAAGACAATAACTGTATACTGCTTATAAGTTATAAGCAGTATATAATTATACTTAACTATAAAGACATTGAAAAGCTAAAAGTAAAAGGGTAGAAAAAGATATACATTGAGAATTCTAACCAAAAGAAAGTTGGTAGGGAAATAATATCAGATCAGGTAGACTTTAAGATAAAAAATTACTAGATACAAAGAGAAATTCTTATGAGAAAAGGGAATATATGAGAAATCTAAATTTAGATGCACCTACTAACACAGCCTGAAAACATAAAGCAAAATAGACATAACAAGAAGAGGAAATAGCTAAATATATGATCATGGCTAGGGATTTTAAGATACTTCTGTAACTGACAGAACAAGGAGATAAAAAATCAGAAGGACGTAAAATATTTGAAAAGTACAATGAATAAACTTGAAATAATCGACACATAGAGAATACTGCAATTAACAGCCACAGAATAGACATTTTTTTCCAAGAACACATATAACCTTAACCAAAGTAAGGAAAATATTTGGTCATTAAACAAATACCAGTTTCACTGGCTTCAAATCATACAAAATACATTCTCTGACCACAGTGGAATGAAGCAAAAAATCAATAATGAAAAGATAAATTCCCAAATGCTTAGGAATTAAGCAATATTCTACAAAATAAACCATAAATCAAAGAAAACATAATGGAAATCAGAAAATATTTTGAACTGAAAGACCATGAAAATACGACATCCCAGCTGTTAAAATACAACTAAAACAATGCTTGAAAGAAAATTTCAACACAGAATGCACATGTTAGACAAAAGTTGAAAAAAAAAATCAGTGATTGACGTTTTCATCTCAAGAAGCTCTCAGGCCGCGTGCTGGTAGGGAAACAGATCCCTGCACCCAAAGCGCGGGGAGTAGGTCTCGGCCTTCCACTCTAGCTGAACTTCAACTCCGTCAAATAACCAAATCACTGGCCCCATGTATGTTTTGCCGTTGTCTCCTGTTTGTCTCGAGGACGCAAGCAGAGCTAGCTGCCTGGGAACGGGGGACAGTGAGTGACGTCACTGCGCCCCGCCCCCGCTGGCCTGCCTGAAATGACCAACTTTCCTGTTTCGCACGGGACCAAGGGACTTCGCAGGATGTACAGGTTTCAGTTTCAAACTCTAGAAAGTCTCTGGAAGACCAGGATGAGTTGCTCATCTTGAACCGTCCTCTCCCCTCACCCCTGCCCAAGCTCCTGCGAATCACGGGCCATTTCCTGCAGGAATGTTACTGTCTCTGGCCTGTGCAGAGCTCTTGTTCTGGAATATCCCCTCTCCGTCTTTTCTTTCCGCTAAGTCCTCTTCTGTCCTTTTAAGCCTCAGGTCACATTTTCCAAGAAGACTCCCCTCTCCTCTGGGCGAGTATCGCTAGCTGCTGTGACGCGCACCTCCAAAATTGTGGTGGCTTCGCACATCACAGTGTTATTTTTTGCGTTAGAGTCCCGATGGGTGTTCACCAGGCAACTTTTCAAGCGGTGAAGCGGGGCCTCGGCTTCATGTTTCCCGTGGCTCTGCCCGCGCCAAGGCAGTTCTTCTAGGGCCTCCCTGGGTCGTCCGGCATGTGGCAGAAAGTGAGGGAAGTGAGAGCAGGTCCAAGAGGGTTCAGGGCTCAGGCCAGGAACCGGCAAACCCCGCTTCCCTAGGTTCCATTGGCTAGAGCGTGGTCACGTGGCCTCGCTTGCTTGCAAGAGAGGCTGGAAAAGGCAGTCCAGCTGTGCAACTAAGAAGACAAGGAAAATGGGCTCGGTAATCATGTGACCCGCCACCGCCAATCCTTTATTGGTAAAGGAAACAAAAGTGGCTTTTGTTCAGATCTACCTCAGTGATTCTTCACATGTTTTGCGTCACTAGTTCCTTTGAGAAAGCGTTCAACTGCTCACCCTAAAACAAATACACTTGTGCAAACATTTTGCGGACAGGCTCAGGCATTCAGGCGACTCGGGACATCTGAGGGTCCAGGTTAATGAACACCCTTGGTGTGTGTGGAAGGCAAAGACCAAGTTGGCAGTTACTGTGCACCTACTACGCACAAAGCACATTTCTGGGTCATGTGGGGTTAGGCAGCCGCACTAGATGAAGTCCCTGCCCTAGAAGGCTTCTCCCTCCTCAGGTGGGATTGGAGAAAGAAGTGTCACCTAGATTAAGTATGACACCTTCTAGGCTAGAGGCGCAAAGTACTGACCCCGTAGAGGCCTCGGGCATCAGCCTACGTGGCTATAGGCCAGTAGAGAAGTAAGGCCTTCGGGGCCGGGTGACAGAGTAGATGGAGCTAGGCACTCACTCACTCGTTCATGCAGCTCCTACTCTATTCTGGGCATAGATAACACAGTGAACAAGTCTGCCCTCAGGTGGGGGGGCTTCCATTCTAGCTGGGAAGTTGGGAAATGAGGGAGGGGGATACTAGCAAAGAAAAATATTTTCAAGTCACCCAGTGACCGTAGGCCCGTGGTGAACCTCACCACGTATCCAGACTCACGTGTGATTCTGAGGAGCATGATTAGGAGGAAATGCTGCCCGTCAGAGGCTGGCCCAGACTTCACGGTCACCTTGCCTCCCATCCTTGGAGAGGACCTGGCAGAGCTGGGCCAGCTGTTGTGGCCCTAGGCAGGACATGTCTCGTCAGATCAAACGGCCGGGACCCTCTGTGGCTTTTCCCCGGCAAGAAAACACTCCAGTGGGAAACTGCAGAGAGGGCGTAACACGCGCGGCATTGCAGCTAAGGAGAGATGATGCTGAAAGAGACTTTCCTAAACTATCAGTAATTTAAACAACAACAACAAAGTTCACTTCAGCAAAAGGCCTGGATGTTTTTTATACAACTAAGCATACCTCTGCTCTTTGATCCAGCAGTTCCCCTCTGAGGCGTCTACGCAAGAGAAATGAAAACCTACGTCCACAAAAAGACTTGTGTAAGAATGTCCATAGCAGCTTTATTTATAATAGCCGCAAATTGGAAACAGCCCCAGCATTCACGACAAAAGAATGGATAAACATATTGTAGTTTATTTATACAAAGGAACACTACTCAGTAATAAAAAGAAACATACTCCTGATACAGGCAACAATGTGAATGAATTTCATAAATGTTATGCTGAGTGAAGAAAACAATTGGAAAAGAAAATATACCATATGATTTGCTTTTTATTAACTTCTGGACTGGTAAAGTTAATCTAGGGTAGACAAAAAGTTAGAAAAGTGGTTTCCTGTGGAGGAGCTGGGGGCAGGGATTGACTGAGAAGGGACAAGAGGGAACTTTCTGAGTGACGTTAATGCTCTGTGTCTTGTTAGGGGGTCGGGTTTCACAGATGCATGCGTTCGTCAAAGCTCAGAATGGCACACTTAGGATTTGTGCGTTTTTAAGCTGCCGATATGTGTGCTAAAGCGTAGCGATCTCTGTAACTAGAAAATGCATAAAAATGAGATGGATGGACAAATGCGATAGATGAGTGATAAAGCAAGAGTAGCAGAATGTTAATTGTAGAATCAAAGAGATGGGTGTATGAGTGTTTACAATTATTTCAACTTTATGTTTGAGTCTCTTCATAATAAAATGTTGTCAAGAAAACAGTTATTGCTGAATAATAAACCACTTTAAGATTTGGTAGCTTAAAGCAACCATTGTTTCTTCGGGTTCTGTGATTTGGTTAGTTTCTTGGTTATCCTGCTTTACCTCAGCTGGGGCACTGAGATGACCAGAAGGTCCAATACAGCCTCACTCGCCGGGCGTTGGTGCTGGCCGTCAGCTGGGGCTCAGTGGAGGCTCTTGGCAGGACCTGGGTTCTCCCCAGCGTGACCTCTTCAGGTGGCCCTTTGAGCTTCCTCACAGCATGGCGGCCGGATTCCAAGAGGGAAGTCCCAGGAGGAGGAAGGCAGAAGCTGCCAGTCTTCTTTAGACCTGGACTGGGAAATCCCACGGTATTATTTTTGCTGCATTTAGATTCAAGGGGAGGGAAAATAGAGTTTCTCTCTCAGTGGGAAGAATGACAAGAATTCATAGCCATCTTCAATCTACCAACATTTTTTTACCAACCATTCTAAGGGCAAATTGCCTTACTTATTTTAAATTTTATATTCTTTATAGGAAATAGTATAAAATCACCATTAAACATGTAGTCAGTCCAGGAGAATATTGTCAAAATATGTAGGGAAAAAGGATTACGGAGGTATGTTAAGAAGTTAATTGATAAGAATATCATCGTGTCATTTTTCCAGATTTTTCAGAATTTTGTGATATATGTGTTATTTACCAGCTTTTTAAGAATGGTTTGTAAATTATTTTTTCTTTCTAAGCAAATATTTTTTTCTTGAAACTTCACCTGAGGATATCTTTTTTTTAAAATTGATTTTAAAGAGAGAGGAAGGGAAAAAGAAGGAGAGAGAGAAATATTGATTGGTTGCCTCCCACACATGTCCCCCCACCTGGGATTGAACCCGCAACCTTTTGGTGTACGGGACAACGCTCCGATCAAATGAGCCACCCAGCCAGGGCCAAATATTTACTTTTAATCTCATTTCAAATTCATAATTTTAAGTTCTTTTTCTTTAAAAAGCCTTCCGAATTGTATATGTTTCACACTATAGAAACCTGGACTCATCTCTGGGTAGGAGTAAGATATTAGTTTTATTTATCTTTGCTATAGACCAGCTACAAATTCTCTGCTCCAGGTTTATGGCCCAAGCCAAAGTACCTTAACAGCATCATGATTAGACACAATTCATGCGTGTTCTAGTTGAGTTGCGTCCCTGAGAACATTTCCTTTTTTCTGGCAGTGAATTTGCTTATTTGAATTGTTAGTGCTTCATTCCAGGCTGATGGTTTAGAGTGAGTGTTTTGGTTTCAGATCAAAGCACTGGAGGACCGTTTATTGGTGCGGGGGCCACGCCTCCAGGGTGCCTGGGGCTGTCCTGGTCCAAGTGTGTTGTTTTAGTGAAATGTGCAGTTTACCTGTCTAAGGTGCCCGGCTCAGGCAGCCCGTGTATGGTACCTCTGCTTACGGGACTTTTTTCAGAAGTGGAAATGCCTTAATCCAAGGTGTGGCTCAGAGGTACCTGCTTCCCTCAGCCTTTTAACCCTAGATTCATATGTATGTTTTTAGCCTTAATTGATCATTAACTTATTTTTACTGAATTTATTGGGGTGACATTGGTTAATAATATTATAGGTTTCAGGTGCGCAGTTCTCTAATCCATCATCTGTATGTTGCGTGTGCACCACCCCAAGTCAGCCCTCCCCCATTGCCATTTATCCCCCCTTTCCCCTCTTCTACCTCCCCCATCTGCCCGCGTTCCCTCTGGTAATCACCATACTGACGTCTGTGCTGCTGATTTTTTTTTTTTTTTTGCGCTTAATCCCTTCACTTTTTTCACTCAGTCCCCCAACTCCTCTCCCCACTGACAGCTGTCAGTCTGTTCTCTCATTCCGTGAGTCTGTTTGTATTTCGTTTGCTTATTTATTCCACATATAAATGAAATCATAAGTCATTTTTCTCTGACTTGCTTATTTCACTTAGCATAATACTCTCCAGGTCCATCCTTGCTGCCACAGAGGGTGAGATTTCCTTCTTTTTTTTACGGCCAGACAGTATTCCACTGTATAAATGTACTGATGGGCACTTGGGCTGCTTCCCTAGCTTGGCCTTTGTAAATAACTCTGCAATAAACATAGGGGTGCATATATTATTTCAAATTAGTACTTTGAGTTTCTTTGGAGATGGACCCAAAAGTGGAATTGCTGGATCATAGGGCAGACCCATTTTTAATTTTTTGAGGTAGCTCCATACTGCTTTCCACAGTGGCTGCCCCAGTCTGCACTTCCGCCAACAGTGCACAATGGCTCCCCTTTCTCCACATCCTCGCCAGCACTTGTTGGTTGATTTATTGATGATGGCCATTCTCACAGGTATGTGGTGATATCTCACTCTGGTGTTCATTTGCATTTCTCTGATGATTAGTGACATTGAGCATCTTTTTATATGTCTGTGGGCCATCTGTATGTCCTCCTTGGAGAGGTGTTTATTCAGGTCCTTGGCTTGTTTTTTAAATTGGATTGTTTGTTTTTTCGATGTTGAATTGTATAAGTTCTCTATAAATTTTGGATATTAACCCCTTATTAGATGTCTCATTGATAAATATGTTTTCTCATTCAGTAGGTTGTCTTTTCATTTTGTTGATGGCTTCCTTTGCTGTGTGAAACCTTGTTTGCTGTAGTCCCATGTGTTTGTTTGTTTTCTTTTGTTTCCCTTGCCCAAGGAGAGATAGCAATGAAAATGTTACTATTAGAAATGTTTTGAGATTTTAGTGCCTATGTTTTCATCCAGAATTTTTATTGTTTTGAGTCTAATGATTAAGTCTCTAACCCATTTCGAGTTTATTCCTGTGCGTGGTGTGAGAAGGAGATCTAGTTTTATTCCAGTTTTTCCCACATCATTTACTGAATAGACTGTCTTTACCCCATTGTATGTTCTTGTCAAATAACAACTGACCATAAAGACATGGGTTTATTTTTTTGTGCCCTTTCAGTGTAGAAGGTTCTTTCGAAGGGATAACACCCATTCTACTAATTGGTTATTTTGGATTTCCATTAATGTGTTTCATGTTGATTTTATTGTACTTAAGGTAAATCTTTTTTCTGCAAATCATCACTACCTACTTCATTAGGATTTTGTGTGTATCTTTGCTGATTTTCTGTTGCTTCTTTTCTGAAATCTTGAAAATGTTCAATGCCATTAGTTCCAAACTGAGACGAACAAACAGTGGTGGTGGCTTAGGACAATGATGAATTTAGCAGCATGGAAATGGGGCAGAGAATGTTTGGGCAACTCGTCTAAGGCCACATACTAAATACGTGGTGAAATGGGCAAAGTTGGTATCTGCCTCACTCTCAATAGACGATTTTAACTACTTTGATTAAATGAAGTGTTTTAGGGAGCAGTGTATTAAAATAAGGGCTTCCGATTTTTTTTTAAAATTTAAATTTATGTATTTATTTTTTAATCCTCACCTGAGGGTATGTTTCAAGGAAGGGGGACAGAGTCGGGGAGAGAAAGAGGTAGAGACCAACAGACAGACGCACATCGATGCGAGAGGGAAACATTGATCGGTTGCCTCCTGCATCCGCAACCCAGGTATGTGCCAGGTGTGTTCCCTGACTGGGAATCGAACCCACAGCCTTTTGGTGTATAGGATGAGGCTCCAACCAACTGAACCACCTGGCCAATGTCCAATTCTTTATAGTACCTATGAGATTTTCTCATCTAACCCTCCCATATTACAAATGAGAAAACTGAAGTACAGTTGTTATTGGGAGCACAGCAACATAGGGTTTGAATTGTACATCCTGGAATTAATTCATGAGGGAGGGGGAAGAGCAGAGTATATTCCAGAGTAAAGATGTGCCTGCGACCCAGAAAGACTAAGGAAGGTAGAGAGAATGGATTCGTGTGTACACACGTGTACATGGATGTGAGGTAGGGTGAGGGGTAAAGAAGCAAGAACAGTGGAGAATAGCTAACGTGTTGATTTGATTTTAACACAGCCCATGACATCAGCGGCGTGCCGGTGAATATTAACAGCCAGCTCTCGGTGGGAGGCGTGAGGGGCTGGAGGAGGGGCTGATTTGTAGCATTTGCCAATTTCTGTGCTGTACATACTCTCACCGTGACTGATTCCCCGCTACCACTGATATTGCTGATGGGAAATGTAATATTTCTACCACACAGATAAAAGAAATGTAAATCTCCTGAAGAACAAAGACGACAGTGAAATCATAGTAAAATAATTAGGAGGTAATGCTTTTGGAGTGTTTATTATCTTTGTTTTTAGTATAATTTATTTAAATGCAAATTTATATCGTTACGTTTAACTACTGGCTGAGCATGTAACATGTGCAAGCCGGCGAGAGCTGGCCTCCGCACGCCGCTGCAGGAAATCAACCAAGTCCTGTCCACGACGTCCCAGACCAGAAGCCGTCTCAGGCTCCGGACAGCATGGGCCTGGCAAGTCAGAAAACCACAGCGACACCACATTTCATTTTGGAATGGACCATCTGATCCGAGTTGGCATCTCAGAGGGAGGAATTTTGTTAAGCACCCGTAGAGCAAATATTCTGTCCTTTTGTGTGTCCTCAGAGGTCAGCTGTTCCCCTACTTACACTTGGGGTTGGACTGAGAGAAGGTTTCGGCTAATTGTTTACACTTGGGACAGTGGGGATCATTTTTACTGGCCGTGAGGTAGAACATCTCTCAGCGTCCTGGAGCTGACCCCCTTCACACCACTGCCCAGCTTCCTTTGTCGAATGTCGTCGTTGACGAGGTCCGTCTTGGTTGGCTTCTCACTCCAGGCTCATTTTCCCTGTGTGTACCTGGGCCGAGCCACCTTGAGCTGATGGTACAGACAGCAGTTGATCTTATTCCCACCCTCTGTGCCTTACTCAGCCTGTCCCGTCTGCCTGGGTCCCCCCCCCCCCCCCATCACACTATCAACCAGCTACCTCCCAGTTCCCTCTGTCCATTCTTACTTCCCAGTTCCCCCTGTCCATTCTTATCTCTGGACTGAACACCTACAGGTACCGCCCCCGCCCCCCGCCCTGCAATGGTCCCAGGCTGGATGAGTGATTATCCTACTTCAGAACAACCCCCCTTTCTATCCTTTACGGAAAATATTTGTTGTCTCCCTACTAGACTGTAGGCATCCCCAAATACCTGGCTTGCGTGTGTGTGTGTGTGGTTTTTTTTTTAGAGCTATTTTTAGGGCATAATATACTACGTCACTGTACACTGTAGGAGATCCGCAAACGCTGCTGAGTTTGTGAATCTTTATTTTTTGTCTCACCATGACTGTTCCCTTCCCAAGCCCTTTCATCCATCCCATTCACACAGCTTGAATCCGTGAGTCTCAAGCTTGCCTGTCTTTACGCCTCTTTGCCGGTGTCCCTTCTTCATCTCTGAGAAGAAATTCTCTCCCCCTAAGGAGTGAGTCGGGGGAAGGGAAAAATAATTTCCTAAAAGCGGTGGCTCACGGAAAGGCTATTCCTGCAAGCGGGCTGCCCTTAGCCACGGCAGCCTGCCCTCAGATAACGTCACCAGGAATGGAAGGCTTGCGGGTTCCAGAACCGTGCTTCTGTATTGGAGGCAAATTATCCAAGAAAGTGAAAGGAAAACCTCCAGGGAGGACACCGAGCTCTCGGCAGTTACTTTACCGGTGCTGCCCCTGGTTCAAAGTGGGCAAAGAGGTCCTCGATCGGAGGGCCTCTCTGGGCATGTCCGAGGAGAGAAGCATCAGCCCGTCCTCCCTAAGTCTGTGTAAGTCCACAACGGGCAGAGTGTGGTCCCTCAATGGCTCGCAAAGGCACCGTTCTTATGTATGTATGTATGTATGTATGTATGTGTTTATTTAGAGTGCAGACCTGGAATCCCCGTTGTCCCCTCTGTCATCGGCTCCCAAAGCTGAAAACACAGTGTGACAGAGAGTGTATAACTAGCTATACAAATACACAAATATCTAGCTCCATTCCCCTGGGGCTTCTCCACTCCAGGAGGATGTCAAGTTTGACTATGTGCTTTGCTCTGGGCAAGGCCTGTGAGCAGAAGTGACTTGTGTCATGTCAAAGCCCAAGTTTTAAGAGTCAACGCCTGGTTTGCCATGTTCTCTTTCCCTCCACCATGGCTGGCAGTGTCTCCGGTAGAGGCTGTTCCGCCAGCTTGGGTGTCAGAGTGGAGACAATGTGGCGTAGGGCTGTCGTTGGCCTACGGGTTAAGGGGAACGTGTGGCATAAATGGGAATGAAATCCTTATGGCCATTAAGTCTTTGCGGTGCGGGCGTTGTTACTGTAGTAAATCTTACTGTAGGCTGATTGATACACTGTCAATTAAAGTTTACCAGATAAACTGGTTTTCATAAAGAAAGGCATGAAAAAGAGCTTAACTTAAAAAAAAAAAAAGGCTTCAGTCAACATTAATTTATTCAATGTTTATTTTAGAGATAAGGGAATTGTTATATAACAAAAAACCATTTCCACTTTATACAGTTGTCTCTAACCTGGTATTATCTTTTCTGTTTCTATACATAAGTTGATTGGTAGCTGGTCTGGTCATTTTTCGAGTGAATGTGTATCGGGTGCCTCCTGTCATCCAAGCGTTGTGGCAGATCCTGGGACACGGTGGTAAACAGAGCAGGTGGGGTCCTGGCCTTCAGAGAGCTTCCGCTTTCGTTGGGGTAGGCAAATGAAAAACAAAATGAAAGACCAAATAATAAACATGATAATTTCAGAAACTGATGCATTTGAAGAATGATAAAGCAGAGTAAAGTAATAGAGAGTAACTGTGTGACCAGAGGAGGGGCATTTTAAGCCAGCTTGTCCATGTACATACCTCTTTTCACACCAGAGAGAAATTGAACTGATATGTACAGATGACTTTTTTCTTTTTAATGGAGTCCTCTTTTTATGTCAATCCCTTTAATCAAAGATCAGGGAGAATTTAACGCTGAGAGCCATTTTATTTTACAGATAATCCACTTAGTGATGTAAACATTTATCTTCTAATTTATCTGGAGTTCGGGTCTGAATTTTCATCCATTAAAGGACGTCTTTCCAACATTGAAGAGAACTGTTCCTGGATGACTTGTAAAGGACTTGGTTTCTGAAGCAGGCAGAGAAAATCCGTGAAAGGGCTGTTTAATTTGGCTCCAGAACACTGGCCCCATGAGCCTTGTGAAGTTCTGATCTAGGGCATTCCATTTTCTGGTGGCAGGGCTCCCCTGTGGGTAGAGTCCCCCATCGGCCTCCAACGACGCTGAGATGAACTCAGAGTTCTAATGGTCACAGTCTCAAAAGCCCACCTACTGGCGTCGGTGTTTTCAAATTCAACAAATCCCATGAGTCAGAAAAGCAGAGAAGAATTGCCCACATTCATCAAGAGTTGACTCATGTCTTTTGCAACAGTTCGATTCTTCAGTCAGAATCATAACATGTCGAAAGTGAAAGCCGCAAAGCTCATACTTTTGCAGTTGTGCAAATGGAGGCCGAGAGTGATTAAAATGAATGGTCTGAGTTGGTTCAGTTATTCTAATTCATTTATGCATCCAGCAAAGGTTTATTCAGCACCAACGCACCTGGAACCAGGCACTGTGCTACGCCCTGGGAGTACGATGGGGAGCAAAGTAACCTTCGTTCCTAGGAAGTTTGCAGTGTGGTGAGTCTAGCAGAGGCGAGAGATGCAAAGATAAAGCTGATCGTTCTATGGTAATTTATTCTTAAAGAGCCTGACCTGGCCTTTGGGGCAGTGACCAGTGACGGGTTCCCAGAGGAGGTGACTCTCCTGCAGAGGTCTGAAGGATGAGTAAAGTTTAACAAGGAGATGAGCATGTAAAGAGGGTGCCGTGTGATCCTTCCTAGGTGGGGAAAAGGCACCTACAGAAGAACTCTAGTGATGGGCGTGTGACCTGATGGTCAAGAAACTGAGAATAATTGCGGTTGGAGAGAAGAGAGTAAGGAGCACTGGGTTTCTAAGGGAGGCTCTGAGCAGGGCCGTCCAGCCTTTTGGCGTCCCTGGGCCGCACTGGCAGAAGAACTGTCTTGGGCCAGACATTAGATATACCAACACGAACGAAAACAAAAAAACCCCTCATAATGTTTTAAGTAAATTTACGATTTTGTATTGGGGCCGTACTCACAGCCACCCTGGGCCGCATGTGGCCCGCGGGCTGCAGGTCGGACATGCCTGTGGGGGTCATGGGCACAATAAAAACCTCCAAGGAGGGGGTGGCATGGCCAAACTTTCTGTCTGGAAGAACCCAGTAGCCAGGAGCGGAAGAGCACTCTGTTAACGCAGTAAAGACCTGCAGGGAGCCTCCGATGTATATCATGCTTCATGGCGACGTACCAGAAGACTTTCTCCTTGAGACCAGGAATAAAATGGCCAGGATTATCCCTGCTTTCTGCAGGTCCTCGCTGGAACAGTGACATAAGGGTAGGAAAAGAAATAAAAGTAGTAATGATTGGGGGAAAAAAAGGCCTGTTATTATTTGCCAGTGAAAATGATTATTAGAAAACCCAGAAGACAAACATTAGACATAACACAGGAACGTGGTAAGGTTACTGGATATGAGAGTAGTATACAAAAAGGGGCTGTTTTACATGCTAGCGACAATAAAATAGGAAGTAAAGTTTTAATAAAGATATTTACACTACCATAAAAAAATGGAATACTTAGATTTAACACATATTTATCTGAAAATGTGGAACATTAATGAGAGAAATTTAAAAAAGACAAATAGATGAATTTGTTATGTTTGTGGACCAGCAAATGCAATATTGTAAAAATGTCTATTTTTCCTAAACTGATCTATAGATTGAAGGTAATCCCAATCAAAACCTCCCAGCTTTGGGGGCTAGAAATTAAAAAGATGATTTAAAGTCTACATGGAAATGCAAAGTGCTAAGATAAGTCACAGCACTCTGGAAGAAGAAACAAATCGGTGACCGGCTTACACTTCCAGATCCCAAGAATTACTCAAAACGATACAGACAGTGTATGTGGCACTGAAACCTGGGTGGACAAAAAAGACCAATGGGACAGAACAGAGGGCCCAGAGACAGCCCCGCGCAGCTATAGTCATGTGCTTTAGAAGGTAACACGGCAGTGTGGTTGTAAAATGATTTAAAATTTTTTTTTGCTGGGTCCGTTTGGGTATTCGTATGAAGATAGAAGTGAGGTGGGTTGTAGACCTTCACTGTAAAGGGCAAAGCAAACAAAAACAACAAAACAAAGAAAAAACACAACTGTCTAAGAAGAAAATGTAGCAAAATCATTTAAAATAGGATGCAAAATCTGTAACCGTAAAGAGAAAAATAATTGGCGAATTGAACATTAAAATTAAGGGCTCCTGTTCTTCAACAGACACCGTTAAAGGACAGTGACAAGGCAGTCCACGGAATGAAAGCAGATATTTGCGACGCACATCCTTGACAGGGGACCATTTCTGATACAGGTAAAGGTGCCTATGAATCAAGAATAAAAGGCAGGTAACTTACTATGAAAAGGAGCAAAGAATTTTAACATTCACCTCACAAAAGGAGGCTTCGAAATAGCCAAAAAAATACCAAAATGTTCAGCCTCGTTAGCAACCAGGGAAATGTAAATTGAAGGTACAATGATATATGATTGTACCCCCACCAGAACAGCCACATTGAAGACGACAGACGATATCTAACGTTGAAACGAATGGGGAGCGACCAGAAAGGTGCACCCACTGCTGGTAGGAGCGTGCACTGGCACAACTACTTTAGAAGAAGCTGGCGGTGCCTACAAATGTTGGGCACATGCCCACACTGTGTACAACCCAGCGCTGCCGCCCCCTGTGCAGACACGCCCATCCCAAGCGCACACGTACGTTCGCCAGCGTGAGTTCGCAAAACGCAGAGTTTATTCTTGCATTATTATTTATTCTTGTATTATTTTCCATACAAACAACTATAAGCCTACTTTTGCTCCACGCTGTATATGTAAATACCAGAACATTTTCATTGTTCCAAAAAATTACATTGTAAATGCCAGTGCTACTGGAAACAACCCAAATATTTGCCAACGAAACGATGAATCAGTAACTAAGGCCACATTTGGTTAATGGACCGCTATTACAGCGAGGGTGTCGGTGACCCGAAGAGTCACCTGGGGGTCCGCTAGCGGTGCTGGGGCTGCTCTGCTTATCGACCTGGGTGCTGGTTTTGGGGGCGCGTTCACTATGTAATAACTCATTAAGCTGTATCCTTGCGATTTGCATACGTTTTATACAAAATGTTATACCTGAATAATGAACAAAATAAACATACGGCAGAGCACAGTGGATAGAAGAGTGGCCATGTCTGGATGGGGAGTGTCGGGCAGTTCTTGGAAGAGTCCGAGCTGACGGTGGTAGGGCAATCGCCAAGTGGGCTCCAGAGGGCTTGTTGGCGGACTGGCTGAGGCCAGTGCCTGAGAGGGCAGCGTCAGGGTTGACTCCCAGGTTCCGACTCGTGTAACCAGAGGAACGGTGTCCACCTCCCCAGAGAGGGGGAGCATTGGAGGGACCAGGGTACTGGGCAGGGTGGCTGGGGGAGATGAAGAGCAGGCGTTTGGGGTAGAGGTTTGAAAGAGATGAACCAATAGACTTACTGGGCAGGCAGTGGGTATGTGGGTCTGGAGTCTAGAGGAAAGGCCAGGGCTGATTGACACACAATTTGTGAATAAACTGACCTTGAGGAAGTGGAACTTTAACTGAGTATTTTGGATAAAGAAAGCAGTTACCCATATGCCAGGCACTGTGGGGCTAAACCCCTGAGCTATCTATGCCCATGGTATCACAGTGATTGCGCAGTGGCACCAGAGAGCGAGGTAGCGTTTACAGATGTTAAATGGATGGACTGAGCTTCAGGAGGCGTGAGGAAGGCAGACAAGGGGGCATTTTCAGAGTCAGACCTTCTGACTTGAAGTTCTGAGCGTGGCTGCTCCGTCGCACGCTCCTTTGGGTGGACTTGGACTGTCACGATCCCTGTTAGAAGAAATCTTTAGGAAGAAGGTTGCATGTGTCTGTCTGTCAGTCTGGAAAGGAGCTCAGAGATTTGAACTCCGTGATTATCCCATATCAGGTCTAGAAGATAAACTGTCCACATTCAAGACTAATTAAGTGACCTGCCAGCTAAGTGACATGGGGCTGGCAAAGTGATACTTAAAATCACTTAACTTGTCCATGCGGGTGCTAGTTCTTCACTGCTGCACGAAGTTATCACCGCAATGTCAAAACAGCAGTCATTTATCATTTCAGGGTGTCTGTGGTGCAGGATCCTGGGGACCGTGCAGCTGGGCCCTCTGCTCAGGGCCTCTCACAGGCTGGAGCGAGAGGTCATCAGGGCTGGGGTCTCCGCTGAGGCTCCGGTGGGAAGGGTCTTCTTTTTAGCCACGCGGTTGTCGGCAGGGTATCAGATGGAAGGGTGTCAGCTCCGCGCTGCCTGTCGGGTGCAGGTCAGGGTCAGGTCCTCGTGAGACAGGTCTCTCTCTACCATGGCTTACCTCCTCAAAGCCAGCAGGGTCAACAGAGAGAGTCTCCCAACAAGATGGAAGTTACGGTCTTACAGAATACGTTGTGGAAGGGACCTCTCGTCACCTGTGCGGCATTCTGTTGATTAGAGCAAGTCACAGGTCCTGTCCAGACTCAAGGGAGCACAGCGGGTGAACACCAGGAGTTAGGGGCCCTTAGGAGCCATCTGGCATCTGTCTTCCCCGACGCCGTAGTGTTCCCATCCATACAACGGGCGTGTCACCAGTACCTTCCTCAGGGGCGGTGGCATGGTATACGCGAGGTAGCTCATGGGAAACCCTTGCAAAATCTCTAGGACATAGTTCATGCTCCAAAAATAATTAGCTGCTATTTTTATTATTCTAATTCTGCAACCATATGGCTGCGTGAAAGGATTCTTTATTTTTATAAATAGATGCCCTGCAGATGGAAAGCTTCCTCGGGTGCATTCAAAATATCATGCCACTTGCCAGCAAACACGCGCATGCCTGTCGGGGCAGCAAGGATCGTCTGCCACAAAGCGAGGCCGCCCCATAACCATCGGGCAGTATTGCAAAGGGATGGTCTCCACGTCTGAGCCTAACGGTGAAGAACCAAGGCCCCGCCACCGTCTGGTGGGGTCTCCGTTCGCTTTTCTGCAGATGCGTACGCCACGGTTCTACCCCATTAGTGTCCGAATCAGTAGCAGTGCAGAGATTATGTTGAAGGTCCGATCCTGGCCCCTTGGTGTGCAAGTACAGGTATCCCGCTGTTCGTCACGGGCGAGTAGAACGTGTGTTCTACTGGCTGTTGCAAATCAGTAGGCGTCCCAGGGACCCCGCGGTAATGGTTTTAATGGTAAGCCATCCGGCGGTAAAGAAGAGGTGTTGGCCAGGAGTCAGGCATATCTCGGGTTTGAGCCCTGGCTCTACCGACAGTGATCCCTGTGCCTTCGGTCCAGTTTCTTCGTTCCAACCTTCGGCTGCCTCGTCGGAAATAGGAGAGGCGCGTATTGTTTTGTCTCCGTGAGTCATCTTTCCGTTACGTTTCTTTGATGTTAAATTTAAGTGGCGTGTTAGACTTCCGGTTCTAACTAGAAATAATTGGAGATACGGCCTGTATCTTTTTCTGTGAAAAGGCCAAGGTGTGCCGCTCCCAGTCCCTGTGTTTAATGCTCATTTGCTAACCTGAAATTTAAGTCGGTCACGCAAGGGACTCCTGCGCCTAAAGGCATCTGAGGGTAAAAATAATTTCCCGTGGATTCTCCCCGGGGGAGAGCAGCTTCACATGCATTAGCACCCTTAGCTTCCACGCGACTTCCGGCCACCCTCCCTAATAGTCCAGTAAACGGCGTGCGTTCACAGAATGCTAACATGGCTCATGAAAAGGAGTCCGGGGCCGACACAGACAGCCTGCTAATGCCGTTGTATTACAGGGGGCTTCCCAGTGTTGAGGGAGGGGTTCATTTGCTTATTCATTCAAATGTCAACCAAAAACTTAATAAGCAGCTACTGTGTGTCAAACTAGAGCACTGGGCTGGGGCTCTGGCACGGGGACCCAGTCTTAGGAAGCCGGAAGCTTAGTGGGACAGGCAAGTAAAGAGGTGGCTACAGGTGCATGGAACCAGGTGAGTGATGACACCATTGCTTTCCTGGTTCTCTCTCTCGGTTGAAGACGGAGACGTCGATGAGGATGAGGATGAGGATGAGGGTGGCGGGGCCGGCACGGCCAGGCTCTGTTCTACGTGCCTTACATATGTTAACTCGCTTAATTTTAACAACCACCCTTTGAGGGAGGCGCTGGTTTAATTCCTAAGACCACCTATTGAACACCTAGAAGGGGCAGAGCGTGTGCTGTGTATTATAGGTGTTACCTAACGCGGATGAAGAAACTTGGGGCAGAGAGCGCTCACGTTACTTGCTCCAAGTCACACAGCCGATTCGGAGCCTGTCGTAGGCCTGTCTGCTCTTGCTTGCTCTGCACAGCTGATAGAGATGCCCCCTCAGTGGGCATTACTGTCCATTTACTCTGGGCTGCGGGCAGGGGGCCGCAAGGACATGTGCTCTGTCCTGGAGGACGTCACAGTCCACAGCGCACAAGTCTCTCCGGAGAGGAGGCGCAGACTGTGGTGGAGTCAAACTGAATGGGAACCCACCATGCACAGTCACGTGGGGGGTGGGGGTTACCTACTAACACGGGTGCCCCACGTGCACGCACGGTGGTGGCTGAACAGTTTCCTTAGTGACCAGCAACACCCCTTACCCCTGTTGACTTTTACCCCAATGTGTGGCCCAAGACTATTGTAGACAAACCTCGGGGGTTCCAGAGACACCTGAATGGTTTTGCTGGTGATGTCATGTCAGTTATTGTCGATGTTATTAACCTAAATAATAATTTTTAAAAAGCCGACTACGGATAAGTAAATTCTTTGTTTTTACTCACATGCATTCTAGCTTGAGGTGCTAGTTATTATATTTCTTCCTGATGTGCATACAAATAAATCCATAACAATTCCAATCAAAGCCACCCACGCCCCACAGAAAACCACCCTGTGGCTCTCCAACTTGTCTTTGTTGTGTTGTAAATAAGGTATCACTTCTGGACTTTGAATTTTTCCAGGAACAAGGGCCGGTGCCCACGTAGCATATAAAAGTGCTGAAATTCTAGCATACCGTCTAAATTTATGCTCGGAGTCCCGGTTCGGGTAAAGGCTCCCAGGGACGAAGGCGTCCGGCGTGCGAGGCGTCTCGGCGGCCCAGCCGCAGCTGCCAGGCCTCTCCGCCCTCGGTCTCTCTGCAGCCTGCCCTGCCCCCAGCCTGAAGCTGGCGGGCCAGGCTCCGCCCTGCCCTTTCGCGAGCAGGGCTGAGGCTCATGTGTGGTTGTCGGAGTGTTGGCGAAGTGTGTTCGCGATGCTTTGAACAGTGTGCTTTGATGCCAGGCCACCAGATACGCATTCGGGGTGGACCACAGGCGCATCAGAGGCCATAATTTCGTGAGTAACACCAGAGAAAGGCTGGCAGCCTCATGGCAAGGACCCTCGTCCTAAGGTTGGGTGAAACACCACGAGGCTGGGGGAAGAAACGTCGGTGTGTAAATGACCTTTCGGAAGAACTGGCCGAAACACCTGGCAATTCCCACGGCCTTCAGCCATGTGTCCCCTTTTCCTTCCACCTTCTTTCCCTCCCCCGCCTTGTCCCAGCGCCCCTGTCTTCCCTGCCCTCCTCTTCCCTCACTGACTTCCACCTGTAGTTCTCCCTCCTTCTCGTCATCGGAACCCCAGCCCAAGAGGCAAGAAGATCTGCTCGGTTGGGAAGATGGGAGGCGTGCTCTCGGCCTCAGGATGGGATTTACAGCACACGGGAAAGCTGGAGGTGGCAACATCAAGTTCCGCCCCATGACTGAGAACAGGGGTCTCCAACCTCCGGGCCATGGATCGGTACCGGTCCAGGCCTGTTAGGAACCAGGCCTCACAGCAGGAGGGGAGCTCGAATGTAACGCGCCTGAATCACCCCAAAACCATCCCCTCCACCCTGTCCGTGGAAAAATTATCTTCCACAAAACCAGTCCCTGGTGCCAAAAACGTTGGGGACCGTTGACTTAGAAGACCCTACAGGGTCTGGCTGCCGCCCTCCCTCCAGCTTCATCTGGTGTCCTCCCCCTTGCACATCATGTCCCAGTCCCGGTCCTCACGAGCCTCCGCGGTGCCTGACCGGCGCCTGTGTTCCCGCTGGGCCTCCCCCGGCCGCTCCCTTTGTGTCTTTCTGGTCTCACCTCAAATGAGGAACTTCCTCGGCCCCTTTGTCTAAGATATAGTCCTCTTTCACTCCTCTCTTTTCCATCATTCCCGCTTTCTCCACAGCACGTCTTGTTGTCTTCAAGTATCTTTTCGAGTGGTCTTAGGTGTTTACCGTTTGTCTTGCCCGTGAGCATGCTTCTCGAGGAGAGAGCCTTTTTCTGTGTTTCCGTCTGTATAAATATCCAGCGTCTAGAACAGGATCTGGCCCAGATCAACAGGCGATTTTTTTTTTTTGAATGAATGAATGAATGAATGAGAGCTGAAAATAAATGTCGGTTAAATTTTATACGACTAGCTCATTCACAATATACAGAACAGACGCCAGACTTTGGTGGGCCGTTCAGTGCGTAAGGTGGGCTAGCCTTGAACCTGACTAGCCGAGGCAGGATGGTCCACGTTAGGGCAAGAATGGGTACGTTTAGCAAGAAGTGTGTAGCCAGAGGCGTGTCTCGTTTTTCTTATCTTTTGGAAATCTGTGAATCTGACTGATTTGAGTGGCGCTGAGATTTTTTATTTCCTCGTTGTCCATTATGGCCCTTGAGAGAAAAAGCTTATAGAAATAATGATGATGAAAGCCACTCATTGAACACAGAATTTGCACAGCATGTGTTAAGTACGAAGTAGGTGTCACCACTTTGCGGGTTGGATTGCGTCCCCCTCGGGGTCCCCGTGGTGAAGCCCTGACCCCCAGCAGCTCGGAAATATTTGGAAATAGGGTCATGGCAGATGTCATTAAGACAAAGTCATTAGGGTGGGTGTTAATCAAACATAATCAGTGTCTCCACAAAAAGGGGAAGCTTAGATGTAGAGACGCACATGGAGAAAAGACAGCGCAGGGAGACATTGGAAGAGCAGGCCCGTCCATACGCCAAGGGGCAGCGCTTTCCCTCACGGCCCCCAGAAGGAACCAGCCCTGCCGACACCTTGATTTTGGGCTCCAGCCCGCGGAACCGGACAGCCTCCCAGCTGGATGCGCTAACACGATAGCGTCTCTACAGCAAGGTGATGGATCGTGCGGGGGAGTCTGAGCCTGGGTGTGGGGTCAGACTGCGTAGACACGAATCCCTGTTCCGCTGTGAGCCCTGTGACCTTGGGGGCGTTATTTAGCCTCTCAGAGCCTTGGTATTTCATTTCTAAAATAGCTAACAGGGCTAGACCTTGCCGCACAGGACTGTTCAAGGATCGAGTGAGTTAATGTCTGCAGAGCCCGTCAGTGTTCCCTGGCACAGGAGTAGGTGTCCTGGCAGGGGCTCTCGTCGATACACTGAAATCGCATCTGTCTCCTGTGGCAAGAGCACTCTCTGGGGATTGTCCTACCCTCTAGGGGGCATTTTGGAGGGGGTGGGGGCGGGAAATGCTTGCTTCTTAAAGTAATGGAGGGAGGCTGCTGGAATTCGGTGGGTGGGGGGAATGTTGGTTGCCTTGCAGTGCGTAGGGAAGAACTTTTCTGAGTCTCACACATCTTGTGTGCCATCCGACGCCAGCTGTTTATGCGGGCTAGCAACGTGTGTATAGATCTGATTGTGAGTTGGGTTTTTTTTTTGTTTTTGTTTTTGGTATGGTTGAGTTTACACTGAATTTTCAAGGAACACAATTACATGTAAATGGAGGAAAGACCGTGGTGTGTTTTATTTGGCATTTTACTAGGAGGTATTTTCTATTTTTGAAAATATTCACCCAAGGTACACAGCCCTCGTGGTGTTGGAATCGTGAGAACAGCCCCCTGAACCAGTGTGCACCTGGGAGCTGGCATGGTGCTCCCAAAATGCCAGATGTGAAAAGAGCACCAGCAGTGTTCACCTGCTTATCTCTTGAGTCCAAACGCGGTCAGGGTGAGTTGAGTGAGTGATCATAGGCTAGTTTTACCTGAGAACTTACTTTCTGAAACACCCATTGTTTTACTACTGATTCCTTTTACGTTGTCTCTCCTCTGCCATTAATTTGGGGTAGTAAAAGGGAGCTTCCCCCATATGTCATAAAAAGAGGACTTCGAGTCTGGCAGAGATCAGCCTCCCTGCCCCATGGTACCCCACACTTGATCTAAAGGCTGCTTCCTGATTTTCTTTCCCTGTGACGGCTCTTTAGAGGTTTGGAGATGGTGACAACATCTACCTGCTCACCGCTCCCCATCTCTGAGTCTTCACTTTTCCAAAATATGCATCTCCATTTCCTTCAAGCGGTAGTACCAGATCACGGACCTCAGCGCATTTCTGTGGCGCCGTACTCAAAGAGGAACTCCGCTGGGCCCTGTGTGGCCTTGGCGGAGATGGACGTGCCCCAACAGGGAGCTTGTGCCCAGTCCAGCTCTGGTTGCTGGCCCCTCACTCTGGAAGCGGTCCTCTCAGAGGGGCAAGCTTCTGATCTGACCAGGCAACATGCTCCCTGGAAGCTTCCAGATCATGGCGATGATGGCTCTGGGGTTTTTAGAGCCTTCTGCCAAGCTGGGATTGGTCCAGGGGATTCTGGTCTGAATGTGACATCTTTAACCCAACAGAGGCACCCCAGCAGGTGTCCTGAGGGTCTCTGGGAATGAGCAGCCTCGTGTCTCCAGGGCGCTGCACTTGGAAAACTATCTCATTTTCACTTTTTGTAATTTTTCCATTCTGTGGCATGGTCTCAGGACAGTTCAACACCCTGCCAACCTACCATCTTTGTCCTTTTCACTACACCAAAATGAATCATTAGCATTTTACCCCAGAGGAAGGCTTGGTGACATGTGGTAACTCCGGCCGATGCACTTGTTCAATGTAACCTGGGATTCCCTGGCCAACCCGCAACAGCCAGGAGTTGTCTTTCTAAGGAGCCCCAGAGCCATCTACGCCAGGATGCCTGCGGGAGAGTATAGAGCTGACATTGTTCTAAGTCAGACAAGAGAGAATCCCCCTCAGAAGGCCAGAGAAGGGAGAGCACAGCGAGCCGTCCCAGGACCCAGGGTGTTAAGACGGAGAGGGTGCGCAGGCACTCAGCTCCCGATGTGTCTGCAAGGACCAGAGCAGGGACCGTGTCAGGAGACGGCAAAGGGCAGAGGACTCTCGCGGGGCTTCCCGTCCAGCTCACCGCCTGTTGCTCTTAGCCTGCAAGCTAAGAATGGTTTTTACGCGTTTAAGTGGTTGAGAAAATAATCCAAAGAAAAATAGTATTTTGTAACTCATGAAAACAATGTGAAATTCAAATATTAATGTCCATAAATAGCCGTTTTTGGAAATACCAGGGTGCAGCGCCTGAACAAAAAACGGCGTCTTGCGGAAAAGCCCGAGAGAGGGTGAGCGGGGGACCCGGGTGTGAAATAACGAGCTCCCGTCGGAGCCCGTGCGCGAACATTGTCAGGCCGATGCGGCCTTGACCTGATTTGCCCTGGCGCCAGGGCCGACGCGCGTGCTTCGGCTGAAAGAAAATGTAGCCTCAGCGATAGCAGTAATCGGGCAATTTACCAAGTGATAAGACTCAAGTAATTTATTATGATTTTACGATGGGATCTCTTTCCTTGGCTGGAGAAGGGTTTTTATTGCCTCTAGCCTTGCAATTTCACTCTTGTTAATATTGATTTTGCTATAATCTCTCTCCCTCTTTTACACTTCTCAAGTTACTTCTTGATTTGGACAAAATTCACATTTTAGCACAGTTGGAAACGTAAAAACCAATCTTCGAGAAAACGTATTATGATAATTATGTTTTCCTACCGCTGGCCAGTATGAGTGTGCCCACAGAGAAAAATACATTTTCAAGTTGCCAGACTTTTCTGTCCGCTTAGCCTTCTTTTGACTTAAAGGAGGAGCCAAAGCGGTCAGGAAAGCCCCCCCACTCCCCATGGGGGCGCTGTTTGTTGTGGGAAGAGCTTTGTGAAGCTACCTGGGAGGGAGACCTGCATTCCCTCAGCGGGCCTATGCATTGCTGGAAAAATTCTTTGGCGGTTCCCTATCGTCCTGAGTTATTTAATGAAGCCAAGTGGGTTATGTCTGTGGCTTTAGGCATCCTGGGAGGTGGGTGGGATTCATGGTGGGAAGTTCCAGAGGAGGGAAACTCAGTTCGCAGAGCCAAAATACTTACCCAGGCTCCCACAGCAGCCACATGGCAGAATGAGCAGTCCAGCCCGGGCTGAGTCTGGCGTCCCTCTAGCTTTCCACCACTCTGGGGCTCAGGGCCTTCGTAGGAGGCACCTCCACGTGCCCAGAAACCCCGGACCTCAGAGGCCTCGAAGGAGAAGGCCACATGCCCCGAAACCTGTGTCTCTTTAAGAGCAGGGCGGTTCTCAGCTGCGTTGCTAGGCTGGCGGTGTTTCCAGGAAAGCTAATTAGAGCATATCCCAGTTCTGCACATCGTGGGGTGGGGTGTTCACTTCTCTCCTCTCCCGATGCGGGGAGCATTGCCAAAGCCTGGTGTTAAAGAGGTCAGCCTGGGGCTCCAGGATTCACCGTCGCTGTATTTATTAAACGCTTTGCACACAGTTCACGTCGTGCTAGGAAAGATGGAAGGAAGTCTCCCTCGGCGTGCGAGATCCAGTGCTTGCTCCCACAAGCACAGGACCCTATATGGCTCACAGAGCATCTTCATAAACATGGCCCCAGGCAAGCCCCTCAGGCTATAAATATTATATTCATTTCACAAGCGAGGAAGCCGAGGACCAGCCGACCGCAGCCACGCACTTGAGGCTCCATAACACTGACTCTCTGAGGGTAAACCTTTGGGGCACTTTTATGAGCCTGTGCGTGACCCACTGTGAACTGTTAGAGCATCTCAGAGATGCTTCCTTGGGGTGCTCTTTCCAAATTTCCTCTCTCAGGCCCTCATCCGCCATTCCCCAGATTTTATCATGGTTTTGCTTCTCCCAGACCCTTGTCCTTGTGTTAATGGCCTTTATTTCCCACTAGTGACTCAGAGTTGTCATGTCACCGAGCGCGCCAGTTTTGCCAAACTCAGAGAAACCTACAGTTTCCTCGAAGCTCCAGAAAGAAACAAGAAAGCTGGCTTTCCCCTTGTGCCGCTCCGATCGCATTAAAAAAGTAAGCGCGGCCATTTTTATATGCGCGCCTGGGACTTTATTTTCCGGGCGGATTCCGTGGCAGTTTGCGTGAATAAAAATGCTTTGGCTGCCACGGCAGAGTTTTGGAACGAGCTTATCTTGATCAAGCTTGTCTCTCATCTTTTCTTTACAAAAATGCCTTTTTGAGATGAGTTGGCGGCCGGTCTGGTCTACGGCCTCAGCCTGGCAGAAGGCAAGGAGAGCACGCGTCCTCCCTTCTTGTCTCGGTAGCAGGTGCATGTTTGCGAAGGGGTCACATCTCCAGTTTGTCTGAGGGGTGTCTGGCCAATGTGGGGCAGAGGCCGGGGTTCCCTTCCCCCTCGTTTTCCATCTTCCATTGTAAACGCTGTCCTTCACACACTTCCACCTGCTTTTGATGTCTTCACTCCTTAGTTTCATCCTATTTCTCTACAAAAGGCTCAGTAGCCTCCAATGTGTGTCTAGAAACATCTACCACCTGATTGACGCCCGGGTTCAGAGGGTAACTTGTACAGACTTGCGATGCCAGTCTAGAAACTGATTTCTCCTGCTTAGGCAAGGTGGTGGTGGTGGTGGGGGGGTGGCAACCTACATTAACTGAGCACTGACTGTATTCCAGTTACATGCATTTGTTCTGGCTATAAAACTCTGTGTTCTCCAAGTTTATTTTTACAGGCTTGGGGAGATAATGACTTGTCCAAGTCAGCTGACCAAATACACGGTAAACTAAGCCTTAGCCAGGCTCACCTGACCACAGAGGACACCCATTTACAGCCTGACACCTCACCGTGCCTCCTAGGCTCTCTGTTGGGTGAAACGCAGTCCTTGCCCTCGACTAAAACCCTCCATGGCGTCCCAGTCCTCTCCCCGCTAATTTGAAAAAGTTTTAGTACATGCCGTGAGAAATCTTTCCGGTGGGGGAGAAGACGGTCAGTATTTTGTTCCCACTTGTCAAGTGTGAACAGAGGATGATTTACCTTCACCCAGAGCTGTCCCCCCTGGGTGCACGGGTGCCGAGCACCCTCGTGGAGACCCCATGGAAGCCTTGTGTTGTCGCTAAGCTCTGAATGCGGGCTACCAGCCGGGATAATGATCACGAGAGTAACAGCTGACGCTTACTGAACGTGTATGCCTAGGCACTGCTACATGCTTTCTGTGAATTAACTCATGAGATTCTGGCAACATCCCTGTGACTACATTATTATTATCATCCCCGTTTGACAGATGAGGAAACTGAGGCATGGGGAAGTTAAGTTAGCCCTTATCACTGGCTAACTCATAGTTGTTATATACTTATTTACCTGTCTGTCCCTATAGAATGCAAGCTCCCTGAGGGCAGGGTGTTGGTTTTGGTTTGTGCACTGTCGTAGGAAGATGTTTGGCACATCGTTGGTGCTCCGTACATAGTGTGGAAGGAACGAAGTCCTGTAGACTAGAGACGGGAGAGAAGCCACTCAGGCTGAGTTGGCATGTTCTCCGGAACTTCCCTGTGTTTCTTTGTCCACTGGCCAATTGGCTCAAGTGACCTGTTGTCCAGGGGCATCTGGAGGAGGCAAGACAGATGCTTCCCCGTAGCCACCTCTGTCTGGACCAGCTGTGACTTCCCGGGCACTGCCCACAGCCAGGTGCAGTGCCTGGGACTCAGTGGGCACAGGCTGCCTGCAGGCGTGAACAAATAGGTAACTCCAGTGGCAGGAGAGCCTGCGAGTGGAAACTCACCAGAACGAGTCTGGGCTGGAGAGACGGAGACCGGATGGCTGCCCCCTAGAGGGGCGCTGTTACCTAGGACCCCCCCCCCCGCGCGGGCTGTCCGGGGAACTCTTGTCCAAATAAATGAGCATGCCACTCCGTTGTGGTTAATTTCATGCAAGTTACTGCATGCAGTAGAAAGGCGAGTTACAATGGAGGCAAGGGAAATGAGGCTATAGAGCAAGAAAGCTGTTCCCTTTTGCAAAAACAAACAAATGAACCAAAAATAAAAAAACACCCCCAAAACAAAAACACCTTTTTCTTAGCAAACTTTCCTGTCCTGCCTCTCCCCACCCCCACCTTCTTCCCAGCCACCTCTGTCCCTCCCTTTGTCATACCTGAGTCGAGTTGTCACATTTTCTGAGACACATTTTCCTAACAGACGTTTCCATCTCTTTTCTGCAGTCATTTTGGATCCGATGTCTTTTCTTACCTGTCAGATGGTTCTGACTGATTAGCAAACACTCAAAAACAAACACCAATAAAAATTCTCCAAACAAAGTGAAATGAACTTTCTTAAAGCCTATGTTGACATTTATACTTGCAAGATTTTTTTTTCAGACAGCAACCCAGGGTGTGTTTAGATTATATATGTAACTGGGAGGGGCCCCTTTCATCACGTGGACGAATGCCGTATAGGAAGATTTCCCCCGCGGATCAATGAGAAGACTCATCTAAACAGATAAGTCCCATCACTTTACCCAGGTTATTCTCATAGGAATAAAATTTCACCCGCAGGGGAATTTGGGGCAACAGGTCTCTCTCTCCCCCTTTTCCATTCCCCCACCCACGTGTGCACACGTACACCGCGCCTCACTCAAAGACAGACGTGTTTGAAGTGTGCCCGTGAGGGGCTTCACCCCCAGCAGGGGTGAGGGGAGGGGCCCTGCTTTGGCAGCTGGGCGGCTTTCCTCTGGTTCACGCCTTGAGAATAAAACAAAAACTTTTGGATGGGTCTGAGCTAGCGAGGCCCCTGACCGCTCTTCGCCGATTTTACGAGGCCTATGGGCGGTGCGAAGTTTGCTTTGATGGCGTTGCAGACCCCACATCGTGGGTGAGTTGCTGGCACAATATGATATTTGCTTCCAGGCAGAATTTATTGACAAGCAAAATACAGGCAGACAGAGATCTTATTCACCTCCAAAAGTAAACCCGATGATCTTAACCTTTCTGGGTGATACTGTATCTCCAGTAATAACAGCTGCGATTTGATAGTCATGGTACTTTGTGCATGTGTGTGGCACTTGAACTTTTCAAAGTTCCCCTTTGTTAAGCATCCACGTATCTCACCCCCAAGCTTCTATACACGCACCTCAGCCTGGGTCTCCCTTCCCCGGCTGTGGTTGCCACGGCCTCGTCCACCAGGACTCCCAGCAGCCCCCGGGTGATACCAAGAACGCACCCATCGCCCAGCGGCGGCGATTTCTCCTTCGGGGCTCTTCTCCCGAATGGGCCACTGAGCCGGGCGAGCACGGTCTCCACTCCGGTTGTTGACCACAGGGTTCCAGGTTGCCCTTCTCGTGACGCGCAGATATTTTCCAGAGTTTTCTAGCACACCTCTTTTTCCGCTTTGTGCCTCAAAGCCGCCGGCACCCGTCCCTTGCTCTTTCAGACGCTCGGCAAGTAGTCTAGGCAGGGGCCCCTCGAAATGCCTCAGTCTCTTTCTCTCCGCCTCACTTCACCCCACCTGAGACCTGTAGGACAGAGCCCATTTTCACTCTTGGACAGGCCGGACAGAAAGTATCAGTTCTCCATACGAAGGCTGAGGAATCCAGCCCTGTAGCGTCATTCCTGCTGTGACACTGAATGTGTCACAGTGACCAGCAAACTGTTTTGTGTGGTTAAGTGAAGGAGCCTGGACGCACGAGGCTAGAGAGAGAGTGAAGGTCCAGTTTCTCTGTAAGGACAGTTCTGGAAAGGATTCACCTTTGTGTGCCTGTGCTTCCTGAGATTGTAGTTTTAATGAACTGAGTCAGCGGGACTGTTTGAGATCTGAGTCCCCGGAGAGTTTTCTGCTGTGGGTGTCTGTGATTTTGCAGTATCTGGATAGAAAGTAAAAAAAATGCACACACACACACACACACACACACACACACACACACCCCATCATGTGGAATTTCAAATACGGTAGGACACTTGTAAGAATACCAACGATCAGTAGCAGCTGTCACTTTTCCTTCAGGCAGTCTGTCGAGAACCTGAGGGCCACCCATGCAAGTTTCTTTTCATTTTCTGTAAGTCGTGAATCCTTCTGTGGCTGCAGGTGTGGGAGAAGGAGGTTAGTGTCACCGTTCCTTCTAATTTAGCAATGTGGTGACATTGCCATGTTAACCCTATTTATCAGCCAGGCGTTTCACCGATTCTCAGGGTGCGTGCGTGTGCGTGCATGCGTGCGTGTGCGTGCATGCGTGCGTGTGCGTGCACCAGAACAGGGCTTCTTGATCTTGACTCTTATCGATGTTTTGGGCTGGCAGATTCTCGTTTGGGTGGACGGGGAGGTGTCCTGTACATTGTAGGACGCTCAGCAGCATCCCCATCTTCTACCCACTAGATGCCAGTCTCATCCCCGCCCAGCTGTGTCAACCCCAGATGTCTCCAGGCACTGCCAAGTATCCTCTGGGGGACAGAATCACCCCATTTGAGAACCACTGTCCTAGAGCCCTACTGTTCCGTAGACCATGGGTCACGTGGGAGTAGTTGAAATGCCAACTCTGGAACCTGCTACAGGCCAACTGGAGCACAGTCCTCATCTTAACCCGTTTCGGTGACTTGTATGCATGTAACAGTTCGAGGAGCTTGGCCGTTCTCAGACTCTCGTGTGTGTGTACACATCGCCTTCCCGGTTACCGAGGCTCACAGAGGCGAGGCTCACAGAGGAAGCAAAGGACCGGGGTCTTTGTGTTTCCTCCGGGTTCCTCAGGGGACCTGACACTGACCACAGCTTGTGCCTCACCACCTTAAAGCCACAAGATCGGGAAATAAACCACCCCGGTACTGAGGTCAGTGCTCAAACATCATTTTAAAATTCTGGAAGGAAAATTTTAGGTGCACTAAGCGTGTTAAAGGGCCCAAGCAAGGTGTCCTGGTGGTCCGCGTCTTATTATGTGTCAAGCACTGGGGGGACACAGACACTGTGCGTTCTCTAGGGATGCCAACCCATGCCAAGGGCTGCATTCCAAGCGGAAATTTAGAAAGTATTTGTACCTATGAGATGCAAACCAGGAATAGTTTGTTCTGGGGTCGATATTCTCTAAGAAGAAATGGGATGTGGATAAACATGCCGTGCTTTGGCTAAAGACTCCTCAGGGGCAGTGTGCTCGCCTGTGCTGTGTGGGAGAAGCATCAGCGTCAGCCAGCATTTCCATGCTGCACCTGCGAACAAGAGAATAACAGTGGATTTTATATCTTGTTGAGTGATGATGGGGGCTGGTGGGGTCGGCATAGTGACTGGGACCTTTGGATTTGTGTGTGTGTGGAGCGGGGCACGGGGAGGGCAGTAAATGCCTACTCTTTCTAGCCTCTTCTTTATACATGACAAAAATTGACTTCTCTTCTTCTGCAGTCCATTAAATGCAGTTATGGGGTTTATGTCTAATCTGAATGGCGTAAAATCCTTTTCAGTAGCTCCACCTGTGCCAATCCATTGCAAGTCTGCATAAAAGTGAGCCCGAAGGCGGCAATTATAAGAGAATTGCAAGGACGGAATGAACGATAGCAATCTTGATGATCAAGAAGCCTTTGACCTTTTATATACTACACGTCTCAAAGAGAACAGAGCACATTATAGCACTCTTTCTTTTATTTAAAAGCAAAAAAACAGAACTTGGACTTCTGTGTTATGTGATGTAGCATTTCTACATTACTGCTTTCAGTCTGAAGGCCAAAGGCCTTCACGGTCCTCAGTGGTTATGGGAACACAGAGCTGTTCTCTCTACACCTCCCAAGCTTGTACCATTTGCAGTCTTGCACTTTTTTCTTCCAAATGGGTTAATAGTTAATGACAGTGTAACATAATTAAGGTTTCTAGATTTTTATGAAAGTGAGGTGGGTTAGTTTGGTGCAAAGATAATGATTTTTTTTTTTTGCCTTGTGATTGGCTTGGGCTTAAATTCCATTTCCACCATGAGGTATTTTTGGTGCCTTTTGGACAGATGAGGAGATGCGCTTCTCTGGGCCTCCGATACCCTCCTGGCCTGGGCGGCACAGCCAGAAGATGACGGAGGCAGGATTCGAACCAGAGTGCTCTAGTTCTGAGTTTGCGATCTTAACCCATAGGCTGTGCCATGTCTCTTAGGTGGATAGTGGCTGGAAAGTGCCGCCCCGCATGTGGGTTTCATAAGAACAAATGCTGGAGGAGATGTTAGTGGAAGGAAAATTAAGGAAAGGAAAAAAAGAAAAGGGTCTTTTCAATAGACAAGAGGTGGTCGAATGGAGAGGCCGGAAGCCAGACTCAACCCCAGGAGGGGAAGTGGGTGGGTGCGGATGTGGGCCCCTGCCGGGGTGGCGACTGGGGCCGATCCCACGTGCCTGGCTGATGCCTGCAACCTCTCGTGTCGAAATTGTCCTCTAGGGACTCCAGCCAGAGTCTGGGAAATTGAGACAGAAACTGATGGGCAGCACTCAGAGGTCACCCAACCCCAGCTTCTCAGACCACTGGGAACGTTGGGTTGTCCTGAGAATGACCACGGGACATGATTGGCATTTAATGAACTGGACCGAGATGCCAAGCTTCCTACAGCGTGCAGGGAAATCGCACACAGTAAAGCGTTGGCCCACGCAGATGCCTAGAGCTTCCCATTAAGAAAACCCCAGAGGAAATTCTGCTTTGGCTTGCCCGGCTAGAGAAGTGGGCCGGGGACACAGAGGGTGTGGCTTGGCTGAAGCAGAGAGTACACAAGGGCTCACAGGAGAAACCGAAAGCCCTGCGCCCGCGAGACCGCGACGCAGGAAGACTCTCACTGCGACCTCGTTTATCGACCGTGACACGCTGGACGCGACCCGAACGCCCAACAACATGGAAGTAAATGATGATTAATCATCTCAGTGCAAGTTTATGTCGGTAGACATTAAAACGATGGCCAGAAAAACTATGTAGTATCACGGGAAATGTTGCCAGTATAAAACTCTCAAAATATCAAAACTCTTTGCATAAGGATTTTGCAAAGAATTTGTTTCCTAAGAGGAAAGAAACAAAAAAACCCAAAAAACAGCAAATTCCTCAGTGGTGGTCAAGATAGCGATGATTTATTTCTTTAAAAAAAAAATCCAGTTGGTGTCACGTCATTCATTTAGAAAAATCAAGGGATGTGCTCAGTCCCTCTCCCTGTGATGTGGTCACGGGGCAAGGGACAGGGACGGAGGGCATCTTTCACCAGTTGTCAGGGCACAGAACAGGAAGGGGAGGGTGGAGGGATGCCCTGGAGCAGGGGGGAGCTCGAAGCAAGTCAGGCCCAGGCTGACAATGTAGGGACAGCAGAGCTTGGCATCAGGGTGTGGGACAAACCCCGGAGAGAGGGTGGCACCTTAGCGCGAGGGAGCTGGCTATTCAGAGGTGGGGGAACCTCAACCCTTGCTGTACCTTGGACTGAACCGGAGAGCGCCTGGGCCCCGCCCATGACCACGTAAACCAGTCGCTGGGAGCGGCAATGAGGCATGAGTGCTTTTAATACTGTCTTGAGCGGATTATAATATGCACCTGGGATTGACGGCCAAGGATCCAAAGAGGGACGTGGGGGACAGCCTTAGAAAATATCCCAAACAAGATGTTTGGTGATGTCTTGGGTGGAAATTAGGCCAGATCAAAGCCTATTTTCTTTGTCTTAGAGTTGACATCATTTGGGATAGCTTTTCTGTCCTTCCACGAAATTCCCTTGATTCCTTCCAGAACTCTAAACGCCGCAGGCCACTGGTGAGTTGACTCGTGGCGGGGAGACGTTTCTAGGATTTGAATTTGGGAAGCCCAGGGGCTTCAAAAACACGAATAGCGTGCCCCTCACTCAGCAGGCATCACTAGATGCTCACTGCTCCTCTGACAACTTCCCAACAGAACATCCATTGCTGGGCCAGAGCCCAGTGAGCGACGGTCTATCAGGGAGCTCTACTCAGGCCTGTCTTGGTAAGACTCGGAAGCTACTTATCCTTCCGACTCTGTGTGTCCAGTATGACAGTTGACCCTCCCTGCTCAAAGTGTGGCTGGTAGACCAGAAGTGTTAGTATCACTTAGAAGCAGAAATGCAGAACTCTGGGTCCTACGGCAAACCTACTCAGTTGGAATCCGTGTTCTAACAAGATCTAAGGATTTTCACGTGCACAGGGAAGTGGGAGAAGCCCGGCTGCAGACCAGCACTGCCCAGTGACGTTTTCTGCAGTGACGGAAGCCCCTGTGTCTGTGCTGCCCAGCGTGGTGGCTGCCAGCCCAATGTGGCCATCGAGCACTTTCAAATGCGGCTCCTGCAACCGAGGAAGTGAATTTTAAGTTTAATTTTAATCACATTAAATTTAAATAGCCCATATGGACCTCGGCCACCACATTGAATGGCTTTTGATTCTTCTTAGATTTGGCTCCACCTTACCAATCCAATGGACCATCTGCGTTACGGTTACTCATCTTTCTAAAGAAAAGGGGAGCAAACCACCCTCGAGCTGTAGACTCTCCGGCTGAGGGCAGAGAGCAGGGAGCTGAACTGCGAGGGGGGCGGGGTGAGCTCCCTGCTCGCTCCCCGCCCCCCTTCCGGGCCGCCTCCCACTTCTGCCAGTTAGGAGCGACCACAGTTTGGAGTGTAAAATTCTGTTTGGGGAAGAAAAGCAAGTGCATTCGTATGCAGGAAGGGAATATTTAAAGGGCTTTGGAGAATAAGAATGGTAATGTGCAGAATCCTCCCCATGTCCCAGGCTAAGTGCTTTATGTGCGTCCTTTCTTTTAATACCACAATGAGAGGAGGGAGGTTTTCGGTCACTGTGACTTCCCAAGGGCACGGAGTAGTGAGTGACACATAGTAGATACTCAAGTAAACAAACACCTGTCGGGTGGCTAAACTATCACCCCCATTTTATAGATGACAAAATTGAGGCACGAAGCAGTTAAGCGAATTGCCTGAGTCCACCGAGTGGCAGAGCAGCGAGTTAAGCCCCAGCCGAGGGGGCTCCATGTTCCGTCTCGGCACCGTGCGTGGGCAGCCAGCCTGTCTTGCTGCATTAATCAGTGATGGTCCAGCTGCTGAAAGCTTAGGTGTGAAAGGAAGGCTTGGTTTTAAAATATTTTTTTGAGTGCCTGCCATTTGCCACACTCTGGGGAAGCAATGGTGTGTAGCAGCCTTTAGTCTTTAATGTATATAAGAACGCCCCGGGGATCTTTCTAAAATGCTCACTGATTAAGTAGGTCTGAGGTGGGGCCTGAGAGCCTGCATTTTTAACAAGCTTCCTGGAGATGCCCATGTTCCTGGTCCAACAGCCGCACTTGGAGAGTGACCCTCACAGCCCTGGCCCCAGGTCACTCACCGCTGGGGACAGAGGGTGGAGGGGAGGGAATTGGCAATGACATTGCACAGTGACCGTTGCTCTGATAGGATGGAGTGGAGCCTGTGGGGCTCCTGGGGGGATGGCTAGCCTGTGGGAAGTGACATCAGAGCTGAGGCTTGAAATAGGCCCAGTAGGCGAGGTAGGCGAAGGGAGTGAGGCGAGGGTGTCCACAGAAGAAAGAGCAGCATGCGTGGCGACTGGGAGGCGTAAGGAAGGATGGGGCGTATGAAAACAGACTCGGCACACCCCATGGTGCACCCGCTTCTCCCAGGGCAGATACCTCATCTAAAGGATGCGTGCGGGGTTTCAAACCTGGGCTTTGCTTGGCTGCGGGCTGGAGCCCAGGTCACCTGCAGGTAAACAACGCCCTGTGAGTCCCGTCCTCAAAGCGCTGCTTGGTTCCAGTTGCTATTTCTGATTTCCCGTTTGATGTTTGGAATCCTCTGCCCAGTGCTCCGTAGCCCCCGTGCAATGGGCTGGCGTCCCCTGGAAACCTCATGAGGCGGTTGCCATGGTAACTGGGTGACATCCCTGTAGCTGACGCTGATGCTATAGCTCTCCAAACCCCGTGCCTGTTTCTCTCTGTTTGGTAAACTAATAACATTTAACTGAAACGTATTAATTTATTTCATGTCAATTAATTTGTACGTTAAGCTGTGTGCCAGCCTCGCCCTCCCCACCCCCAGCCCCCAACCCCCATTGATTCACTCCAGCCAGACTGGGAGCACATCAGAGAAGGCTGCAGTAGCCGCCAGCAAACTGCAATTACAAGACTCTGCTCCTCTGTGGAAAGTAATCAATGTCAAAATAATTGCTTTTCACAAGTCTGCAGTCAGCTGTCTTGTCAGATACTTAACTTATAATTATAAGCATTTAAATTTTTAAAATAAAATATGTAGCCAAAATATTGTAAGGACGAGCGGTGACTGCCGTGCGATGACTTGGGTTGAATATCTCAGTATTTCCCTTTTTGCAGTCTCTCTTGCTTTTCCAGCACCCAGCCACCCCTCTCTACGGCTGGCGGTGTCTGTCCCCTGGCACTTTGCGGTGCTGGTTTTAGGAATGGTGGTTCCTGGGCGTTTGGTTCGTCATGCAGAAGAGTTGGACGTGCCAGTGGGTTCATCCGGCCCCAAATGAGCCAGCTTTTGCTCTTTGTTTTCTGTCCTTGTAGAGGTCATGGGAAAACTGGTTACTCCGAATGAGATGATGTTCCTAGAACCTGCCACTCGCAGCAGAGGCATGGACTCCGCCCGGTGCGAGCCTTGACAATCTTCCCAGAGCAGCTTCTCCGGCCCCAAAGTCTCCCCGCGCAGTGTTAGCACACACTGGCCTCTTTCTCCAAGCTTGGGGGCACAGCTCTTTATTCCTGGTAAAAACTGGTGTCTGGGAAACGGCACGCAGGCAAACGCCACTGCCATTCCCAACAGCTTGTTTCTTCATTCTGGCAGGAAGTGGAGATGTTGGAAGGTGTAGGGGAAGGTTTACAAATGAGCCAACGTTGCACTTTCCGAATTCGGTGTGCCAGAGACCTGTTCATGTTGTAACCTAACGTGTGATGCGTGTTGTCCTGGCGGATCCTGGGGTTCGAATTTGTCTGCCATCCAAGCACCCCTCCACGTGTGTCCAGCCAGCCAGCTGGACAGTAATCACGTACATTCTCGCACACGCCTGCCTCTGTATTAGGCTCCAGGGATTGTGAGCTGAGCAAGGAACTTTGCCCAAAACCCACCTATGGGAGAGCTGAGACAGGACCTGCCTTATTATTGGGATTTTATTTTTTTTTAAATGAAAGAGCACCACAGTTTTATTTGCTGTTTCTGCTATTGATTTGCAGAGAGCCTTTTGATTTTTTTACATTCATTAAAAACATTTATCTTTCAAAGTCAAATATTTTCTCTATAAAAGCTCATTCCTATCTGCAGTTTCTGAAGGCTTGTCTTGGGATGTGAAAGAAGGAAAAAAACCAACAACGTCTACACAGCCCACGCACACACCCCTTGATCTATGTGTTTTCCTTCAGTTACAGTGGCTTCCCTTCCAACCTGGGCAGATGGGTGTTTAGCACCAGGGTGTAAAGTGTTTCAGCAAATGAGGGCGCCACAAGTTACTAAACATTTAAGAACAGGGTGCTAAAAATAATGACTTTGTAGATTTTACAAGTAGAATGGGAACTACCTGTTTTATGTACGCAGGAAAATTGAATTCACAGTCTCTTCTAAACCAGCGACTGCACCTCTTGACCCAGCCACTGCTGCACGTGGGTATTTAATGAATATTTATTTTAAGGTTCCGTATTTCTTTATGTCTCTGTACAAACCTCTAATCTATTTTGTGCCTGCTGTTTCTCCTGACTTAAAAATAGATATAATATGTTCCTTCTTAAAGATACATCAGGAGTTGGTTGAAAAGCTGTCGTAGGACTTCCGCGGCCAGCTGGCGTGCTGAAATGTAGCACTCATAATTGGAGACATGACTACTGTTTACTCATCATCTAGTTGCGATTAACCGGCATTTATTTCATAGGTTTGGGTTCGGAGGCAGTTGAAGAAGTGTGTCCAAACACTGCGTCTGAATCAGTAAGCCGGCTTCGATAGGGTCCTGCGTCGATATAATTATATGTCAAAGCAATTGATCGGCAGTACAGGGAGGGTTCCCAGAACAAGTAATTTCTGTTTCCTTCCTTGTCATGAAGAGTCATGAGCTCATTCCTACCAGGAGGCTCGCTGTGGCCAGATGAAGGATGCTCAGTGAGGATGCTGCAGGTGACACAATTCCTCGTCCCACACAGACAGAGAGAATGGTTCTCTTTGTCCTAGAAATGCTTGGGGAAGTCGCTGCTTTGGCCTTGTCTGATGTTCAAGGAGAATGAGAAGACACGTTTTGGGATATGCCCTGTTCTCCCACACGAATAAAAGGCCGAAGGCTTCCTTTCAGTTCCATTGATGGCTAGATTTTTCCCATAGTATTTGAAAATAATGGAATCGGGTTGTCATGGTAACGCATCCCGGTGTGTCATGGCTTTGATATTGTGTCTGATTCCTCGACACTACTTTCATTTCAAGAATTGCTGAAAGTTTCTCGAAACCCTGCTTCCAGGGCGCGAGGACAGACAGCTGTGGGTGTCAGAGGAGGAAGCAGGTAGGCGGCTTGCCTTCCTTCCTGGGCGTTGGGTGCAGGGTGGAATCCTTGAGTCTCTGAGCTGAAAAGAACCACCTCAAATAACTGGATTTTCTTGTTTAACAAAACCGCCTTCATACCCATAGCATCTGTCTGAAGCACCAGGCCAAACTCCCCCCACCCCCCCCAAACAAGATCATTTCCAAGTTGGGACTGTCTTATGTCTGATGGCTGGTGACCATCAAACCGTCGCCGATTCCTTCTGGCCTGTCTGTTGGGTCGCCAAGCCTTGTTCTTAGAAAGAGAAACCGTTCGTTCAGGGCTTTCTCAGTGTTAGACACCATTCTAAGTGCATTTCGTGCATTAACAGACTTAACCTTGATACCCACCATGTGAGGTTGGTAACATTCTGTATTGTCCTTGATATGTAGCTAGGAATCCGGAGGAGTCGGTGGGTCAGCTTTTTTGCTCAAGGTCACGTAGAGCAGGAAAAAGGCAAGGTCAAGGTCCAAACCCAAAGCCTGGGCTCTTAACCACTGTGTCTGCAGCCAGCTCCCCCCCGTCCCCTCCAAGCCTGTAGAACGCAGCAAGCCCCGTCCATCCCCGCCTTGGCTGAGACGCCCGGTCTCTTGTTGAAGTCACTGCTGCGGCCCTCTGAACTTGTCCGCCTCTCTCAGTCTGGCCCATTGCCACCGTGTTCTGCATGCAGCCACCAGAGTGATTGTGCAGAATTTCCGTCATGGTCACACCCCATCCCATCCTGCCCAACCCTTTTGTGGTCACTCCATGCCTTCCGGACGTACCCTCGTTCCTGAATGTGTACGTGACGGCTGTGGGTGCTGGCTCCTGCCTAAAACGGTAGTGGAAATATCCCTGACCTTGATAATGAGGAGAGCTGATATTGATTAAGCATGTGCAACGTGTCGGGTGCGTTATGGGGACCATCCCCCTGGACCCTCCCGACAGTTCTCATTGGAGCTGGAGGGGCTTCAGAGCAGGGCACTGCGACCCCCGGCTCTGGACTCTCAGCCGTCTCATCTGCTTCCCATGCCTGTGCCTTCTGCACCCCGGGGCACCCGACCAACCGGAAGTCCCCCCGAGAGCCGTGTGTTTTCTTATCCCCAATCCTCAGCCCCGAACCTCCCCCTGCCTAGCCCTGTGCCTGGCATAGAAAGACTTGCTGCATGAATGGAAGAACTTTAGAGAAGATGTCTCATTGTTCAAAACCCATTGCTGCCACTAATATATCAGAGTGGGGACAACCCCAAAAAAACAAGACAGATCCCGATGAAAAGCCAGCCCAGTGAGACCAGGGGTGGGCAAGGACGGCACTCGAGAGCCACAGGCGGGTGACTGCTTTTATCTCCATCCTGAGAGGTAGCATTGGAAGTAGACAGCAAGGTGACCAGTGGGGTCAAGAGCCAAACCAGGAGGCTCTGAACACCACACACCTGGGGTGGGGGCCGCTGTGAAGCTCCTGGAGGCAATAAAGCAGCTCTTTTGCTACCGAGGACCGGCCCCCTTCCCACTGACCGAGTGACGGTATGTGCCTCTCCTGGGAGTGCAAGTCCCGAGTTAAGCACAGGCTAGGGCGGTGGGGCAGACTTGTGAAAGGCCTTGCCAAAGAGCCCGGGGTTTTCTCGGGTAAGCTATGGAGAGCCCCTGGAAGGCAATTCAAAGAACACACGTTCTCCCCAGCCCGCCGGCGTTTAGGTCGCTACCCAATCACAGCAGATGTTGCAAAACTTCTAGAAGCCCGTGTCAATCAAGCGAAGCAGGTGAAATTGAAATTGAAATCATCTCTTGGCAAAACCCTTTCTCTCCACGTCTCTCCTCAAACACATGCAAAGGAGGCTCAGTTTCTAAAGGGAAGTGCACTCAGGAAGTAGCGTTCAGTCCTCTGTTAACCCAGCTGGCGCTTTGCTGGAGACTGACACTTCCATCCAGGCAAGGCGCGGGACCGTCGGAGAGGGGCGCAGGGCATCCCTGGGCTGGATGGTGCCTCTTTTGTGCCTTCATTTTTCAAAGAGCCTGTACCAGGGGGCTGTACAGAATGGTGAGGCTAGGCTGGCACTCACAGCACAAAAGAAAAAATACCTGTACGTGATTGCAAGCCAATTTTAATGCAGTAGAAGACAGGCTGGTCTCCCCTTTCAGCCAATCTTTTATTTATGTATTTTCTCCCTGTGCTTTTGCAAAAGTTTCTGAGAGCCCCAGGAGACATCTAGCGTGGCTGCTTACAAAAGAATGTGGGCTGAGGACTGAATTAGTTAACTCTAATATTTCATCATTAAGGGAAGCAGCTTCTTCTTTGTGGAGCCGAATTGGATTAATTATATGCATGCAGAGTATACTTAACAAACAGCATAATTTGAAGGTCCTGAGCTGGGTCATGCACAATTTGGTTCTTTGTTTTTTCTACTGAACGAGGCATTTGCCATTTCTACTCTGAATTAAACGTGCTGGGTTTAAAAATTCTAGTGGCCATTAATGTTGGACTGTGGGGTTCAGCGCAATACCCTGCTACCCCCGCCCCACCCGCCGCCCCAATCAGCAATTTTCAACCAGTGTGCCACAAAAACTTTTTTTTAAAACATGCAATACCTGGCAATTTAGTCAGGGGCACTGATCTCTCTTCCCTTAGATTGTCAAATAAAATGACAACAGCCAACACAAGAGCTGTCTGATGTGAACGAATCAAAATTCTAGCTATTTTTTTTTGTCAGATCTGCAAAAATATATTTTTTGGGTAAGCTGCAGAATTTTAGTCATTAGTTTATGTGTGCCAGGAGATGAAAGGGGTTGGCAGTCACTGCCCTACACTATATACCTAACGCTACCAGTTACCATTGGCGCAGTTAAGACACAGCCCAAAGAGAGAGTCCATGGTTCACTGGGCACATTTAGTGTGTGATCAAAATGCCGGGTGCCATTGATCCAATTATCCTTCGATTATCGGCCTGCTCTGTGTCATCAAGGGACAAGGCCTGGCTCGCTGGCCTTTCTTCACCCTGTAAGGACTGGTTGGCGGCATTAAGGACGGAAGGCAGAGTTGGCCTTGTGGTGACATCCCCATGGAGCTTACTGGGCAGGCAGCAATGGTGGGGGGAGGGCTCTCTGCCCTCAGCAGGGCACAGGGAGCATGACAAAACTCTCATTAGGTGACAGTGAGCCGCAGTCTGAAGTTTCTTCCTCTTATACTCCCCAGGCTGAACCTTGACAAGCAATAAGGAAGGTCCTGGCATTCCCCTGCACCCCAACACACACCTTCCTCCGTTTGTCCTACGGGGACACCAGGAGGAGCGACCACACCGTGGCTCTGGTCTCCCCGGAGGTCGTAGTCCTGCAGTTTCCACGGCAGCGTGACGGACTGCTCTGGCAGGTGTCCCAGGCTGCCAGATGGAATGACGAGTGATTGACAAACATTTGCCAATAGACAGCATTTGAGGGTGTTCAGTTTCCTTCATGCCCAAGGGCAATGGTTTCCTAAGGCAGAGGATAACATAGGGTTCTCCCTGTTGCTTGGGGATGGCTTCTCCTGTCCTCCAAATGGCCCCCAGGAATTACAGCCGAAGATGACTCACTTGTCCCAAAGCAAGGATTTGGTCAGATAGGCGTTTCTGTTGCCAGTCTCATGTTGACTTTTTGACTCTTTTCCGCCTCACATCCCTACGGGCAGAGTTTGTCGCTCTGTGTCTGCCCGTTCATCAGATGCAAATATCTCCTGGGGAAGAAAAGGCACCAATGTATTTACTGTGACATGGAGGAAAGCCGTCGACAAGGCGCATCCTTCAGCAGGCTCAGGCTTCAGGCCTGTCTGCAGTCCACCTTGGCTAGAGGTAAACACCCAGGCCTTTGGAAGTGATTCTCTGAGAGATTCTGGGAAGGCTTCCTGGAGGAGGTGTCATTTGGGGCTGGGTTTTGACACACAAAAAGACATCTTCTAGGCAAACCTTGAAAGGAAGGAGCACCCCTAGCAAGGGAACGAGCACATGCAAAAGCGGGGGAAGCACAAACGTATGCCTGGGGGCCAGGCTGGGGTTTGGCATGGTGGAGAAGAAGCTGAGCTAGACAGAGGGGTTTGTGTCCCAACTCGGGTGGCCTCAGGTCAAAGGCATGTGGGGCCTTCGGCAGTTTTGGGTGGAAGGAAGGAAGCTGCGGTGGACAAGGCCTTTCCTGGGAGGAACGGCCTCAGCTCCGGAGGCCACACCTTGTGGCCATCTGGCTCAGTTCTGAACGTGCTGGCTGAACACGCTGACCCAGGCATGGGTAGGTTTCTTTCCGCGTATCAACCGAAACTCGGAATGCCGGACTCTTTCTGACAAAATTTTACTTGTAGAAAATTTAGAATACAGTAAAGTAGGTATTTAAATCATCTATAACCCCATCGTTCATAGTCTAGGAGCCTATGGTTTATATAGGCTCATTTTCTGAACCAAATTAGGGTCTGCTTTCTCCACTGAATGCGTCATGTATGCTCGCTATATGCCGATACATTCAGCTCTACCAGACTAGTTTTAATGACAAACGGTAGTCCCTGGATAAGATGTAGGTCATTTGTTTATCTATTTGCTGCTTGTTGGGCATTCAGTTTGCACGACGGGCCACTGTATCCCTTCCCCCACGTTCACTGGGCTTGCCTCTTCTCCACGGGCACCGCAGGCAGTCCCCGCTGGTGTCCCTGCGGCTTCCATATAGAGCGGGGAGTCTCCACACTGACTCCTGTCTGATGTGATTCTTCCTCACTGCTTGTTCTGTCTGCACGCCCTTGTCGGCCAGTGGGGGACTGGGGACCGGACGTAGAGCCCGGAGTCCTGTGTGCATGGCTCCCAAGGCCACGGGGATGGGTCCCCGTGCAGCGAGACAGAACCTGTGATTTAGAAATGTCCGTTCCCCTCCTCTGGCTGCTCCTAAGAACCACAGCCCAGAGGCAGCTGACAACTTGTCACGGTGCATTTGGCATGGTGGCAGGCTGGCCAGAAACAAGCCACCCACATCGTGGAGAAATGAGGTTCAATTAAGCCTCTTAAGTCCCCCAGCCCTTGGCGATTTCATCTGTGTCCACGCTCTGCAGACGTTGGCTGAGTGAAGTGGCGTTTCTGCACCAGTGAGTTTGCTGAGGGCTGCTCACTAACGGGCCTGTGCGGGATGGGAAGCCGCATACGTGTGTCACGGTGTGTGCACCCTGGTGTGTACGAGTGTGTCGTGACGTGTGCATGTGCATCACAGTGTGCGTGCACCCTGGCATATATGTGTACATGTGAAGAGCTTTGGGTTCTGGGGTGAGAGATGGACTACCTGGGGAACCAGCTTCATGAGGGGCTTGAAAAACTAGTGTCCGTGTGACCCGCAGGGAAGAGCCTGCAAAGGAGGCCCCACCTTGGTGTGACCTTGGGGGAGATCATAGGGCAATTCTGTCTATCTGTTTGCATATCTGTCCATCCATCTGTCTATCCTCCATCCATCCACTTATTTCCTCATTCAGCGATATTTGTCAGATATCTACTGTATGTCAGGCTCTGTTTTAGGTGTTTAAGGCACTCAGTGACTCAAAGTGACGCACCCGCGGCCCTCTCTGGGACAGGCATCCGGCAGTGGCAGGCAGTGCACGGCGAGCGCGGTGCTCCTATCGGGGCGCGCAGGAGGCAGCAGGGGGCCAGGCGGGAGGAGGGCCGGGTTGGGCAGCCTGGAGCCCCGGGCCGGTGGGGGGGTTCGGCTGTGATTTTAAGTGAGGGGCTGAGGGTGTTGATGAAGGTTCTCTCCTCGACCAAACTCAGCTCCCCTGAGCTCTTTTCCCACCAGGCCTCTACTTGGGGACTTCCATGTTAGCCTCTGCATTGTCCAGTTTTAGCAAAAAATCTTGCAAAGTCTGTTTAGCCAGAACCCTCCATCCTTGGTGCCTGATGGCTTCCTTATCCTCCACCATCACTCAGGAGATGCCTGACCTCCCCGCTGCCCCACCCGCCTCCCTCGACCAAGAGTCACCTGGTAGGTCACATTAGGCACAATCCCCCCTTGTCCCTCACGTTTCCTCCTGGTCGTTTCCCACCCACTGACTGCCAGCCTGCTCTTTGGCTATAAATTCCCACTTTCCCTTGCTGTATTTGGAGCTAAGCACAATCTCTCTCCCCCACTGCAAGATCCCATGGCAGTCATCCCTATGATTCAATCCCTTGATTGAAGTGTGCCGTACTGTACTTTAACGCATGTCCTTGAATTATTTTCTAACAGTAGACATGATTTGGGAGTTAACTCTCCAGCAACATGTTGGAGGAGTGAAGGACTTAGCCACTTGGATTATCTGTAGGAGGAGAATTAGGGCACAGGGAGCTCCCAGGGCAAAGGATGCAGGCAGGGGCATCCTGTATGTTTAAGGAATGGCATCCGGGACCCATGACCCTGGCAGAATGAGCCCGGGGGAGGGTGAAAGGAGGCGAGGTCTGAGCAGGGGGCTGCAGCTTGTCCTCCCCTCCCAGTGTACCTTTCCCTGTCGCCAGTAACTTGAGCACAGAGAAAGCTGGCAGTTGGGTCATGGGGTGGGACAGTGGAGAGCTGAGTGCAAACTCTAGACACCAGCACCTTCCTTCCTGGGCTCCCTTGGAACGAGTCCCGGGGGGCAGGGGCGCCGTAGACCTGTCCCAGGTCGTGACTCTGATGAAGCCGCAGGCGGAGCCGGGAACCCACAGCAGTGCAGGGAGAGCACAGGACTGGGAATGAGACCGTGGATTTGGGTTCGCATCCCAGTATTCCCACTCAGCTTCACCACCCGTAAAAGTGGGGGCTGCAGTAATAGTTGCTGTTTGAGTACAAGCATCTATTGGATGGAGCTGAGCATGTCCCTAAACTGAAAGAGCCCCTACATGGCAAAGCCACAGGGAGATGGGTCCTGTCTTCTACGTTCCCCGTGTTTTCCTGCGTCTCCTGCTCTCTCCAGACCTACAGGGAAGATGAAGTCAATTAATAAGCTATTTGGAAGAGGCTGGCAGATGGTCAAGTGCTGTATAAATGTACATTGTCATTGTTATCATACATGGGGCTTGGGTGAAGTTCTGAGATGACCCCGGCATCGAGCAACTCGAAATTGTCCACAGTAGTTGGCAGTGGCCTTCGAGTGACCGCTGAACATTCTACCGCTGAAGGTCACAGAGGAACCCAGCTGGGCTGAGCGCGATGAATAGATTTTATCATCACGTTGTGCACTTAAAACTATTATTCACACAGGATGGTTTAGCAATGGCTGCCACATGTACATTTTGCTGATTGATTTATGTTAACTGTCATGCAGGCCGTGATCAATATAAACAGCCTTGCATCATTGTATCCTCAGAGACTTAGAACAAACCTCCCGTCAATGCGTTCGGCATGCCGAGCCACCTCGCCAGCCCTCCTCCGCACAGGGAAGAGGAGTGCAGATAACTGTGTATTATCTAGATTTTTCTACATCGCCATGTATGTCTGTATCCAATCAATGCAGATAGACAAGCTCGCACTGCTAATCTATTACAGCATCAAATTGCGGGGAACGGTACTGACAGACGTATCACTTGTAGGCTGGGGATTTTTATGTAAACTGTAGGGAAATCTTATTTGGGCAATAAATGCATGTGGCTGGACTTGGTGCGGGGGCGTGGGGGGAGAGAGAGACAGAGAGAGGGAGAGGATGTTTTGGGGGGGGGGGGGGGGGCCAGGGATATTTGACCTGGAGAGATTTCATGTTTACCTGGCTCGAGCAATAGCCCTGAACCTGCCTGAATCATTTCCGCCCAATGTGACTGCCCAGAAATAGCACTCACACCTGATCTTTTCAGATTGAAAAGTTGATGCTGGAGCAGGAAATTAAAGCTCACGGAAGAGAAAGAAGCCAGGCTGGATCAGGTGGCAGGAGCCCAGTCTGGGAGACTTCGAAGCTCCAGCAAGCATGGCCAGGGGTGGCAGGAGGGCGGCGTAGGGTGGGGTGGCACGGAGGGTCCCCTTCCAGCCGACTTCAACAGGCTCAGAGCCTGGGTGAGGCTGCCAAGGGTCTTTGAGGCAGCCTTGCTCTTCCAGCTCACCTTAGACCCTCTTCTGATGGATTGGGAGTTAATACAGTTGGTATGAAAATCAAATTCCATTTTTAAAGTATAGAGGGAGGCTGGTTTTAAAAAATTTTTTAAAACACATGTTGTTACAAAGCAAAGCATGTGTGTAGTTACACATGAAATAATGCTGAAAGGCTTCTAACAAAAAGCAGCAGGTGCCTGGCTCCCTCTTCCCTGCACACCCTCCCTCCATCCTGCTCCCCAGAAGCAACCACCTCCGTATTCTTTTCATTGTTTCTTCACCACTTCGTCCCGTATTTCTAAATAATATTAGAGTATCCTGTCTCGAATGATCGGTTTCGGACATTGTCTGCTGTTTTTACATCACGCATAGGTGAGGATTTCCAGATCTCTTGTGTCCCTCCTCCCTTTCTCCCTATGCTCCCAACAGCATTCATTCCATATTTCATTGCAATTATTGTTGTTTCCACTATTCTTACTATGCAAATACTGTTTATGGTTGAGTCAGGGAGTGTATTAGAATTACATTTCTGTGATTACACGTTCTTTTTTTCTCAACCTGCTAATAAAATTTTCATTCTTCCATTTCTTGGATTTATGTTGAGTCTTTTTGTCAGCCTTTCTATATTTGCTCTAAAGAATGCCTCTCAGTGCAATTTTTCAGTCAAACCTGTCAGATAATCTGTCAATTCGGTTTTCTTCCTCCTCCATCTCTCTCCTGGAGGCCTTCGGCCCCAACCCTTCTTCCTCGCTCTTCCGGACTGCTGCGTGAATCTCAGCCTGACATTTCCCTTCCTTTATCCTGGAATGCTCTTTGCTTTCTTCTTTGCTGGATTCTGTGTTTCCTTAATCTGCTTTATTATTATTATTTTTTAGCTGATATCCCCATTTTAATGGCATTTCTTTCCCAGTACTTTCCCACCGAGTGCCTGAGAAGTAACTTCATGTGTGACCTTGCATGTCTAAAACTGTTTTATTCTCCCCATCCGCCGATAGATAGTTTGGCTGGGTATGAAATTCTAGAATTTTTTTTTTTTCTTCTTCATTTTTTCCCAGGCACCCTTTAATTATTTTCTTGCTTTTGGCATGATTGTTGAGAATTCCTGTGTCATCAGGATGTAGCCTTCTGAGCCTTCGTATGCGACATTTTGCTCCTCTCTGGATGTTTTAAGGGTCTCCTCTACCTCTGGCTCAGGAGTTTCATGATGGCGGATCTTAGTGTGGTTTTTCCTGCGTTTACTCAACTAGGGCTCATGTCTGGTACTAGGAAATTGTCTTGTACTGTTTCTTTGTTCATTTACTCCCTTTTCTCTCTGTTCTCACCCTCTGGAAACCCTAGGAAGGCTTCCTAGATGGATCGTCTTTCATATTTTTTTACCTTCTTTCTTTTTAATTCCATTGTAGGAAATATCCTCAGCAAAGCTGCCTGTCTCTTTTAGAGAACGTTGTGCTCTTGACTCTGGGACCCTTCTAGTTCAGCTTCTTCAGAGGATAAACCCACATCTTCTAGGCATGGAGGAGGGGGATTCACTTTCCCATGCTGGGCTGGGGGCAGGCAGGAAAACTAGGAGCCTGACAGCTCTTTATCCAGAATTTCCTTCAGTTTCCTGTTTTCAACCCTCACCTCAGTCCATCTATTCTGTACCTGGTGCCTCAGATTCCTGAACATTTGTGGGGTTTCCAGGGCAAATCGATCCACTTTTCAGTGATGTCTCTCTCTGCCAGGACTTAGGTCAAACTTCCTTCTGCTCCTTTTATCTACTTTCTCATTTTTTCCTACATTGTGATTCAGTGATACAGATACCATCTATTTTCACCCAAGCTGCACCTGGGTCTCTCATTTTCGTTCTCCTTTTTTGTTGTAAGTTGACTTGTGAGAGGAGAAGGAACAGTGACTTCTTTATTCTGCTGTCTTGAAAGCGCACGCTGCCTGTTTACGATAGAGTTTAAGCTGCTCCTTCGCGTCATTTGATGTGTGACTGAGCATGCCTCGTTGTACACTTTATTAGGGTTTCAGTTTTCCTTAAATAACAAAAATGTCCCGAAGCACCATCTCTCCGGGGCTTCGTTGTATGTTACTAAACTTCAGCAGTGAACGAAAGCCGTGTTCCCGCTCGCTTAACTGGCTTCGAGTATCTCCCACAATAATGGCTGTAATTGGCTTTTTAAAAATGCCTTCTTTTATTCCGACAAAATGCACATAACAGAAAAGTCACCGTTTCAATCATTTTTAAGCATATAGTTCAGTGGCATTAGTGTATCTACATTGTTGTGTGGCCACCACTGCCACCGTCTCTAGAACTTTTCCATCTTCCCAAACCGAAACACTGCACCCACTAAACAGTACCTGCTACAGAGCTGGGGTGAGGAGTGGGTGAATTAAGATATGGAAGCGCAGAGAGTAGTAGGGACTGGCCTATAACAAGGGCTCGATCAAGGACAGCTGCTGTTATTATTGTTTTGACGGACTGCTAAGTAACATAGGATAAACCAGAATACTCTCTGAGCTAGGGACTGTTAAATGAGACTCCTTTTCCTCCGCCTCCCGTGTAGCCCCCCAAGTAGGCGAATATGCTCTCAGTTTATAGAGAGGATGTTGTCGTGGAAATTCTTGGCACCTCCTCTCATGAGAAGTCACCCTCCCCACCCCTACCCCTGACTCTGGGCTAGTTTTAGTGATTCACTTGACAATAGAGGGTGAGAAAAGTGATGTGAGGGGATTTCTGTGGCTAAGTCACAAGACTTGCAATTCCTGCCCTGGTAACTTGAATTGAATGCCGTGGTCTAGGGAAATCCAGCCGCCACAGAGGAAACCCATCTACCCCGAGCCCATCGTGCTAAGAGAAGTCCTGGCGGATGAGGGGCCATGGGGAAGGAGGGAAGTCGAGGGGCACCAAGGGTGAGGTTTACAGATGACAAAGCCAACTTGGAAGTGGGTCTTCCAGTCCCAACCTCCTCAGCCGACACCGCCTGGGTCAGAGGTGAACCGCCCCGCAGGGCTTCTCCCTGAACTCCTGACTCACAGGACCAGCCAAGTAAAAGGAATGTGCCAAGCCACTAAGCCTTAGGGTGGTGGTAACGCTACCGTAGATAACTAGAACAGGAAGTATATTCAGCAGTTGAGTGTTTATGTGGAAAGGATTCAGTCACCTGGGTTTGAATGCAAGCTTCATCATTTGCTAATTAAGCAGGACTCATACCCTTAAGTCTCATAATCCGGTTGGAAGAATTAAGTGAAATAATATATTTGCAAATGACCGTCACATAGTAAACACTCAATAAATGTCTACAATTATTATCACCAATGATAACTGATAGCAGATCAGATTCCACATTCCCCAATCCCAGTTTAACGCTTTGGGAGCTCTCCGACAGTGGGGGCGTATGTGAGTGAAATTAGGGAACTTCCACCCAGGCTTTGTTGCTTCCTGCTTTGCATTCCCCCAAGCAGGTTGCTTAGCGCTGAGCCTCAGTTTCCTCATCTGTAAAATGGGGATAATAATAGTAGGCATGTTGCTGTATGGGTGCACTAGGACTTCTGCTGTTGTCCTACCCATAAATGCTGTGATAGGACACTGTGGGCAAAGACAGGAAGATACACTGTTGAAGGGGAGCGTGGAAGTTGTCTGTCATGGTGCCGAGGGTAGAAAAGGCCCAAAGGCCCCAAGTTTTCTGTTTCTAGAGTAGCACTTTTCGTGTAAAGCCTCCAAAAAATTAGTTTCAATTATCTAGTTGGAAATCACCAGCCGTTTGATAAAAAATTTAATAGGAATCATGGACCGTGGGTTCATCGTGATGAGTATGCGGTGATAGCATCTGTTGCCGCTTCCCCGAGAGCCGTTTTTCTATACGATGCGCACGTTCCCACCAAATGAAAAGTTAATTTAAAAACCCCCTTCCCAGATGCAGCCAGAACAAACATTCCTGGAGCCAAAAAAATGGGGAAAATACGTCCAAAGTATATACAGGAGATGTCGCCCTCGTGGTTTCATGTCCACGTCTGTCGTTGGGCAGAAATAGGCGCGTCTGTGTTCTTACCTGTTACTAATATATTTTTTCTGAATCCAGAAAATAAAAAACGGAAAAGGAGGAGGAAAGAAGCCTGAGGGTGCGTGTGTGAGATCCAAATAAATCCCAGCGTCACCTCTTCTTCGCTGGCTTTGGAGATAGAACAGGAATCATTTTTCCCCCTGCTTGGCGCTTTGCTTGCAGAGGTTATCGAAGACGGCTGCATGGGTCGGACGCAGTGAGTGGGCCCACAGACGGCCTCCCTGCGCTGTTAGGACGGACGATGGCGGGGTTTACTTACCAAGGTACACATGGCCAGTGTCCAGGACGGGCCATGCTCCTGTTCTTCACATACAGCCACTGAGTGTCCCAGGACAAGGGTGTACACAGGGCCCAGGGCTTGGCCCTTGCTCCTGTCAGAGTCGTCTGGCCGTAGGCGCTGTGCTTTATTTTTGGCAGCCCCTGAACTGCCCTGTTGTTTCCTGAGCTGACATTAAGCAAGGCAGCCGTTTGGCCAGAATACTCGCTCCTATCAGAGAGCGATGGTCTGAAATAATCTTGGAACCTTTCAGGATGCACCTGGCTTGAGATCGGGGCGCCCAGGATGCTTGTATGAGCCTTTCGAACCAAAGCCTTCTCTGTCCAGCGGGTCTATTTTATTTGTCCTTTGACAGCCTGTCCGCCTGTCAGTCCATGCGTCCATCCATTCATCCATCTTAAACTCACGTTTAGAAGCAGAACTGATGGAATCGTACACTGAAGCCTGGAACTCTGCCCTGATGGAAGTTAATGTGGGAAACATCATCGCCCCTTCTTTGCCCCCATTGCTGGCCCCTGAAGCGCCCCCATGGGGACCCTAAGCTCTGCGGAGAACCTGGAGAACCACCGAGCTCGGTCGTTTGTCTGACTCTCACCTTTCATTCCCAATTTTATTTCCAAATATCTACCTAGGCTCTTTTTGAACTCTGACCTCAACATCCAGTGGCCCATTGAGCCTCCCCCTGGGCGTCCCCACAGTTGCTCAAGCACGGCACTTCAGATGGGAGCCACCTCCCCCAGCCTCATGCCGTGCAAGCGACCCCTGTTCTACCTCCAGTGAATGGTACCACTACCCGCCCCTTTGTCCAAGCCTGAAATTTAGACTGCTTTAAAACAAAACAGAAAAGTATTTCTGCTGCTTATAAAGAAAAGGTTTAAAAACACTGGGCTGCGAGTTCCATGAAGGCTCACAGAATGCATGTCCTGTGTGACTCTGTCTCTTGGGAGTCTTTTCGATCCAGTTTGGATCTCGAGGCAGCTCCGCCAGCCTCTAACTGTGTGATTTACACAGATTACTTAACCTCTCTCTGCCTCATTTTTCTCAGCCGCAAAGTGGGAGGAGAGTCCTTATCTTGAGCCTTGGAAGATTAAGTGCCACAGTACTTGTAAGCCCTTCAGCACGACGCTTGGCATAGAGGAAGGGCTGGGTGAGTGCTGGCTCGCCATTCTCATCCGTCCCCAATCAACGGTTCTGGCCAAATGTGTCTCAGCATTTCTTAAATCCCTCTCCTCCTCGCCGTGTCATCGTCACTGTCCGGACTCAGGCCTTCGTGCTTTCCTACCTGGACGATTTAACAGCATCCTGCTCTGAAGAGCCAAACTGATTCCCTAAAATAAATATTTGACCCCACTACCTCCTACTTCCTGTTTGAAACCTATCAATGCCCGTCATTGGCCACTGGGAAAAGCTCCACCCTCTCCGTGAGCAAGGAGTACCCCATTGTCCACGATTTCCAGGAGTGCCTCTGCTGTCGTCTCCAGCCTCAGTACCCACAGTCCGTGCCACCCCTCCCTCCCCCTCCTGCTTCTCCGTCTCCCCCTTCTCCCCCTTCCTTCCTTCTGTCCTTCCTTCTGTCCTTCCTTCTTTAGCTCAACCCAGGTTTACTGGGGCCTTCAGGGTGTAGCGAGCTCTGCCGGCACCAGGGTGTGCTGTTGAGAGAAAACTGACAGCGCCTCTGCTCTTGGGGAGCTCACGTGGCAAATAGTAGATGGGAATTCAGACATCGATGAAGGATCGTGGGACAAGGGCCCAGTTGCAGCTGTGACCATGCCATCTGGAGGGCCTGAAGTGATAGGGACATGTGACCTGGTCAGGGATATCAGGGATGGCATCCTGGGGGAGGTGGCCCTGTCTTGATCAAGGACTTAGCCAGGCAGAAGCAAAGGAGAAGGGGCTGCCTGTGGCTGTGTGCGTGCTCTATAATTTGAGGTAAAGTCCAGCCCCCAAACTGAGTTAAGTCCCCCAGATTCAGCTTGACCTCCTCCTCCCCTTCTCCCCTCTGCTCAGGCCTACCCATGTGACAGTGCAGGGGGGCAGGCTGGTCCTTGGTGAGCCTCTCTTCGATTTCACAGCCCAGGCCCACCTCCGCGTCCGCAGAACAAAGCGGGAGCACTATCCAGAAAAGCTGTAACATGGCGTTACAACAGACAGGCATCGTTTGGTTGAAATGATCTCAGAAATTTTTTTTTCTTTGTGTTATTTTGTTGAAGGGAAATAGAGCTGGATACTAGCTAAAGGTGGTAAAGACAGGCTTTATTCAATACCATTGCGATAGAGAAGAGAGGCTTCAATAACACGGAGCTTGGCTTTGCATACTCTCCCTCTCACACACACACACGTGTGCGCGTGCAGCTGGGCATATACAGCCGGGTGCAGAGCGAGGGGGTCAGTGCATAGAAAAATCACTAAGCGGAGATGCCAAGGGTAAGAGGATTCCTGCTAAATTGGCCTAACAGGATGCTTAATAAAGGCCGGTGAAGGGCTTCGATATCAAAGGTACGGAGCGGGGAACTTGGTTGGACACTGAGGGTGATCAGATGTCGAAGGTGGTGGGATTCTTGCTCAGCTGACCTAGGAGGACGCCTGCGAACTCGGGCCAGGCAGGCCAAGGACAGAGCCCAAGGACAAGACACAGTGGCGAGGAGCCTAAGCTTGGTTAGGGGGAGAGTCCGTCCGTTTGTTGTTGTTTTCTGTGTGCACCTCTGTGTGGACATTAGAGGTAAATGGAGCGCAAGAGAAAGTCCACGGGGAGGCGGTGTGTTTGCACCATGCACTCTGGTGTATTACTTCTGTTTCTCTTCAACCGAAAGGTAAGACTACGAATAGCTAGTATTTATGAAGTGCGTACCGTGTACAGGAACTCGACAAAGCCTATGTCCGCTAATCTGCATGTGGACAGGCGCTAGTATGGGGCGGGGGGACCCAGAAAACTGGAATTTACTTATAAAAAATTGAGTATTTATTCTCACCTTCAAAGTACTCTGCATGTGATGCACTGCACCTATCAAGGTGTTTCCAGGGCTCAAACAGTTTTTGAACTCGTCAATTTTGATGCCTTTTAGTGCTTGTGCCGTTTTTTGTTTCACCTCTTCCACATCGCGAAACGTTTCCCTTTGAGGACTTTTTTTCATCTGGGGAAACAAAAATGTCGCTCAGGGTGAGATCAGGTGACTAGGGAGGGTAGGGCATGAGGGGTCATGCTGTTTTTGGTCAAAAGCTGCTGAACACTCAGCACCATGTGGGCAGGTGCGCTCGTAAATCACCTATCGTGAAATGGGCAAGTCCATGGAAAGAGTCTTCAGAAAGATTTATCTGAAACCGAACGCAACCTCTCACAACAGCGCCAGCTGATGCACTGACACAGACGGGTTCCTAGAACACTCAGCTCGTGGGGGAAGCCTGTACTACAAGGGGCCTGCCCTCCAGAAGATAATCCTGGTTTGTTTTGGGTCCCCCCTCATATAGCACAGAGGCCAAGCCCCCACTCTGGGCACGATAGTGGTCACTTTATGGGCTGTTTAGCCCTGTGGCTTGGGTGTCAGGCATCTGTTCTCTCCCTCGCTGGAGCGGCAGCACCTCGAATGCAGAACCCAAATCTCCAGATGTCCCTGATAACGCTGGCCTGCGGCTTGTGCCTGGTACCTGACCCCTCTCAGGGGCTGGCCTGTGGCCAGGGCCTTCCCTCTCAATGCCGGAGAGAGAGGGTTTTACCAAAACACCTGCGATACTTATTTACGTGTCTGCACACTCTGCTTTTTGCAAAGACAGTAACCTTTCTGAGCCCCGCTGCTGTCCGCTGACCTCATCAGTATTTCAGAACTGGGTTAAAAAAAAGAAAAGTGATAATGACAATCATTTTTTAAAAAGCATTTGTTCCCCTGCATTTGTGTGGCCGGGTGGCGGCTGCCGCCACACCACGCCAGGTAGGAATCTGCCCTGTGGGAGATTACAGTTGAGATCACCTCTGGTTACCGAGATCAGCTCTTTACTAACAGGAGGAGACCGTGCTGAGGGGTGGAGCAGCAAAGCAAGCTCTTGAGGAGGTGCCGAGTGTGAGCGGTGCGCGGTGCGCGGTCCGCGGTCCGCGGTCTGCAGTCCGCAGTCCGCAGTCCGCAGAGTGAGCTACTCTGGCCCCTCTCCGGCCATCGGGCAGCTGGGCCGAGTGGGAGAGAAAAGGCCTGTTTGGTCAGTTCCAATCATCTCTGCCCGAGACGTGGAACAAGGGTGGGTGGAAGACATCAGGGGACACCTGCTGTCTGAGGAAGTGACATTTGAACAGAGACCTGGATGAGGCAGGGAGCAATTGTGTGTGTATCAGTGTGATGCCCGGCCATCCAGAGAGTGGGACCAGTCAGCAAGATGCTCGTACCCACCTGCAGGCTGACCGGCCTTCATTTTCCGGCCGCCTGTGGAACGCCTGTGACATTGGCATGGCAGAAAGAGCCTCAGGTGACCCCCGTGGTCCTCACCTGCTGGAATGCGTGCACACTGTACTCCCCGTCCCTGGGTGCGGGCAGCACTTGTGACTTGCTTCCAACCAACGGAACACAGCAAAGATGGCATGGCATGGTTGATGGACTGTCACTCCTGCGGTTCTATGACATCACATAAGAGCCTACCTGGCTCTGCTGCTGGCCTCGAAGATGCAAGTGGCCATGTGGTCAGAGAGCCCGTGGATCAAGGACTGCAGTGCTATAACCACAAGGAACTGAGTGTGCCAACCACCTGGGGGAGGCTGGGTGTGTCTTCCTCCTGGCTGGCTCTTCAGATGATAGCACAGGCCGGCTGACAGCTCGACTGTGGCCCGGTGAGACCCTGGCACAGAGAACTGTGCTAAGCTGCGCCTGGACCCTGACCCACAGACGCCGAGATAACAGATGGGCGTGTTTTAAGCTGCTCTCTTGGTGGCACTTTGTCACACAACAACCGAGAACTCCTGCAGTCGGTGCCCCAGGCCTGAATGCACCCTTCTGCCCAGCAGTGAGGGCACCTGCCCGATGGCACGCAGGGAACGTTGTGCTCTCCTGGGCTCTGGGCACGTTTGGGCTTCATCCCCCATTTAAAAAAAAAAAAAAGAAAAAGACAGTAAATTATATTTTGTATTGGCCTTGCTATAAAGGTGAATATAATCCAGGCTAATTTCATTATTTTTGTATGCATTCTTTGTTTTCCTTCTGCTAAAAACATGTAAATATTTTCATGGGCCCCTGAAAAAGTACCTTGGGTCCTCAGCGTGCATCCACGGTGCTGATGGGTGCATTCAGGCCTGGGGTGCCCTGGCCGCCACCTCCCCACTCCGTCGGCCACTTTGGAATTTTCAGGAGACTGAGCACAGAAAGGAAGACGAGATGAGAACAGGACGGAGAAAGTAGAAAGTGGGCAGGAGAGGAGGAAATGGAGAACATTCTACCTCCATAAGTATTTACAAAAGCTCTCCTGTGGGTTTGGTGCTGGAGCTACTGAGGCCACAAAGATTGAGGGTGGCTCAGTTTTTGCCTTCTGGAACATTCTATAGTGCTAGAGGAAATGAGACAAGTATACTAAATGATGATAAATTAAGGCAGATGGTGATAAAGGCCAAAGAGAGAAAAGAGAATGATCCTTTCAGAGAAGGAGAAGATTTCATTGCAGGAATTATTCATTCATTTGCTTGTTGGTTGGTTCATTTATTTTGCAAACATGTATTGAGTTATGGGCCATGTGTGAGAAATGTAAGTGTTTATAAGAACACTGCCCTTGAGAAACTCAAGAGCTAGTGAAGGAGACAAGTTATTTTAATCCAATGCAGCGAGCCATCAATACAGTAAAGGTGCATTCAAGAAGGCTGCCCGGGTGTGCAATGTGGCTCTAGTGTGGGGACTTTCCAGCCCACTGTTGACATTTGGGCCAGATAATTCTTTGCTACGGGACCTTCCTGCACGTTGTACGACGTTTAGCAGCATCCCTGGCCTCTATTCACTGGACGCCAATAGTCTTTACTGGGTGAGAACCACTGTTTCAAAACTGACTGGAACCTAGGATGAGTTATTTACTTTGTAGGTGCCTCCGTTTTCTTATCTATAACGTAGGGATAAACTAGGACCCATTTCACAGGCTCCTAGCAAGGATTCAATGAGATGAGATGTTTAAAATGCTTAGAACATTGACCGGCACATAGTAAGTCCTCAACAAATGTAAGTGGTAATTGGTGTCATCGTTGCAGGAAGAGGTGCTGGCATGTGGCTTGGAAGGGACCGTAGCCTGCATTTCACAAAGACGTGGATGTTCAGGACACGTGTTGGGGGGCCTGGGATCTAAGGCACATACACGTGACTGGGAGAGTCAGTGAAGGTTCTGGAGAGACCTGATTGCCCAAGGAAGAAATTGTGCTCTGAGTCAGGAGGTGACAGTGATCTTGCAAGCTTCCGAGGTGTGTTTAGTGGGGAGCGGAGGCTTCTCAGGCCTCCATACAGGGAGGTCCCCTGCCTCCACTAAGTCCCGAGAGAGGGCATGTAGCTGACAGTTCCCTGTAAACCTAAACCATTCGGGGCTACCCAATCCCCAAACCCCACACCATGCCGTGGCTTCCCGGCAGGTAGACTTGGAGAGACCCTCGGCCAGGAGTAGGATGGATCAGAACCTGGCGAGCCCAGGGCTCCTTCCTGGAATGTCCACAGGACCCAGTGAAAGGCCCGTTATTATTTACAACAGGGAATCAGCCTCAAGGACGGGTCTTGGACTTGACCCTGCAAGAAAATGTTAACTCCTCACGTCCTGGGGGAAAAAATGGCCTCTGAGTCTATTTTCGTTTCCCAGAGCCTCAGCCACTCCTCCACCGTTCAGTCTTCCTGTCCTGGTCAAGCTGGCTCGCTTTCTGCCCTTTCCGTCCTAAAATTTGTAGTTTTTACCCTTTGCTTAGTGACTCATAGTCCGCCTTCTTCTTGACCTCAGGATCCGGTTTTGGCCAAAGCCGCCTCCACTAGAAGAGCACAGCTCACCTTTGTGGAGCCTCCAGAGGGTGTCAGGTGCGTGCACACCTGTGGGAGGCTGAGTCCTCCCCTGCGCTCTCAAGGTGTCCTCGCTGTAATCCCTGGGAGCTGCGAGTATGTCACCTGACATTCACTGGGGATTGGGGAGGACGGAGAGAGGACCCCATCCCTCGGTTCGTTTTTAGCAGGCGAGAGACAAAAGAAAACGAATATTCTTTCAAATTTGATTCTATGCTCAGCGTTGGAGTAGATGAAGTCCAGTCCTCTCCTGCGCACCGTGAAGGCTGCATGATTAATGTGTGTGTTAGGGCTGTTTGGAGGTCAGCGACGGGAACCAGTTCTGGCTAACTTAATAAATGGGATTTATTGGAAGGACACGTGAGTAGCCCACAAGGGGAAGGAGAAGATGAACGGACTTTGGGTTGAGCAGAAACTGTGGAATTGGTGAGGACCCAGGAAGCAGGAGCAGCCGGGCACTCAGGTGTGTGCATCCGAGGTGCTGCCTGGCCATATTCTGCCCTGGTTTCCAGATGGCCAGACGCGAGCTCCGAGCGCCTCCCCCCAGGCCAGCGGGGAATGCCAGGGCTGTTCACCACGGAGAAAGCAACCCATTCTCAGTGGAAGATCAAAGTACTGTTACCGAAGAGGCACCACCAACCGATGCCCACCTTAACTGGCCAGCACTCTTTGGCAGGCCGAGAGCCAATGCAGTTCGCCCCCACTATCGTCTCTCCTTAGACCTGGGCAAGAGGGACCCCTGCTGGTTGGAACCACCAGTGTAAAGGCTTGCTTGTTTGGTTGGTTTTGTCAGAAAGCATTTTCAGTGTTTGGTATGCATTTGAGCAGATGGACGTTACGAGAGCTGGGAGAGCTGGGTGGGGCTCCCAGGCCAGAAGGTGTGGAGCCGGGAGCCAAAGTGCGGGCGCTGGGGGGCGGTAAGGAGACACCCGGAGGCACAGCCTGGGAAGCCGGAGAAAATGTCGGTGCTTTTGCCCCAAGGTTGCCTGCTCCAAATCACCTAGACTGGGTCCCCACCATGACCATGCCTGTCCCTCCCCTCTGTCAGGTGGTGCTGTTTGGGAAGCCCCCAGGCGGCAGGGGGGACCTGCACACTCGCTCCCTGGGGAGCTTGCCCAGGTCAACCAGCCCCGGGCCCAGGTTTGGGTGGGTCCATTACCCTAAGAGCCCCGGTTCCTGGTCCAGCTTTTGTCCTGCCCCGTGCCGGCCAGTCCTTAGCCCCACTCAGGCTCACAGCGGCTGGTGAGGGGCAGCGCAGCTCCTTTAGCTTCCAGGTCCAGAAGGTGGGTCTTGGGGAACAGAAGGCTATGGGCCCTGGGTGGATCTTGATCATCACTCTTCAGTGTTTAGGCACGACGCGCACAGGGGCCCCGTCTGTGGTCTTGTCCTGGGCTCTGCCCGTGTTATGGGGAGACCTCCTCCGACAGCACCACACTGCGGGTGGAATTTCATGCGATGCCGTGAAGAGTGTTGCCAAAATTCTCAGCAGGGGCAGCCTTTCAGAGCATCCTCTGTTTGGGTAGCTCACGAAGACACGTGGATGGCAAAGCGACAGGGCATTTGGAGGAAATGAGCTGAGGTAAATGTTTACTGGCAGGGTTTTGGCAGGCCCAGAGACCTTAGAGCAGAAGGCGTGCAGCTTTCCTGCTCGCACACCCTCACAGGCGCGCGGAGGGAGCACCGGAAGAGCAGACGGCACCGCAGGGTCAGAGAGGCTAATGCGCTTTGAAACAGGTGCCGCCGAAAAGATTGCTCGCCTTTGAAAACCAAAAGCACGATTTGAATTTTTTGTTTTTTCTTTTCCTGTCCTTCTAAGCACACGTAAGCTCCCGCCATTCTGAAATGCTGGGCCAAATCAGAAATGCATTGAAAAAGGGAACCCCCAGAGGGAAACTGCTCCAAACGGCACATGAAAGGCGCTGTCTGATCTCCCAATTACTTCAGCAGGTGCCAGCAGGGTACCTAATCCACACCGCTCCCGGCTTGTCTGAGAATCGATACCTAAGACTCCCGGGGCCTTGGCATTTCCTGAGGGTCCAGGGCCCTGCTACAAGCATGCCAGTGGCGTTTTTCAAAGTAGGACCGGAAAGGGGCATCCTCCTCTCATTCTTGCTTCTGGGGAGGTCAAGGTCGTTTGCCCGATGCTGATGAGATCTGCTTTACTTTCCTAGGCAGCAGAACAAGCTGTTTATTATACAGTTAGAACACGGTTTTTGGCCCCGCAACCATCAGAAGAAAACTCTTTCTCGCTTAAGGGCTCTGAGTTGCCTTCAGGTCGCGTCCTTCCGCTTGCTTCTGATACTGGAGCCACACTCTCTGGGCGGCTGTGGTAATCAGCAGGTGGCAACTTCACGTCCCTTCCCTACCACATTCCTACTAGTGATCATGTTACAGATTCGTCCACGTGTACGAAAATGTATTAGCCATCCTTCTCTGGCCGGTGTGGCTGAGCTGGCTGGAGCGTCGTCCCATACACCAAAAGGCTGTGAGTTTGACCCCCAGGTCAGGGCATGTACCTACACAGCAGGTTGGATCCCTGGTTGGGATGCATACAGGAGGCGGCCGATCAATGTTTCTCTCTCACATCGATGTTTCTCTCTCTGTCTCTCTGTGTCTCTGTCTCCCTCCCCTCCCCTTCCTCTTTCTAAAATCAATACACGTCCTTGGGTGAGGGTTAAAATAACGTATTGGCATCAAGCGCAGAAGCTGTAGACCTGGGTGCCTATAAGCTCACCCAAGTCCTCACTTTCTGACCGATGTGTTCCAACAAGAACCCGCATCAGTGGAAAGACCGTAATTTTGACTCAGCTTAAATGTCACTTGCTCCGAAATGCCGTCCTTGATGATCCTATCTCAGGTAGTCCCCTGTCCCTCCAACCCCAGTTACCGGGTGACGAGCCCATTACCCACTTTTATTTTTCCCGCGTCACCAGTCACTCACTGGTATTATTTGTTCGCTCACTGGTTTTTACTGCCCCCTCCCCGATAAAATAGAACGTATAAGACATGAGCACAAGGATCCGCCTGTGTGGTTTACCAGTGGATGTCCAGAGCCTAGCACAGTGCCTTGGCCCATGGCAGGCCCTGAGCACATGGTTGTTGAATGAATAAAAGAACTTCATGTTCTTTTTCTTTGCTGGTTTTACTGTCTGGGTGTGATATAGAGTATGACACTTTCCCCCATCCTTCGAGAAAAGAGATGAGAGCTGTTTTTCTTTTTTCTTTTTTAATCTTCATCTGAGGATATCTTTCCATTGCTTTTACAGAGAGAGGAAGGTGGTGTTGGGGGTAGGTGGAGAGAGAAACATCGATGTGAGAGAAACATTGATGCGAGAGAGAAACATTGACTGGTTGCCTCCCAAACACGCCCCAGCCAGGATTGAACCGACAACCTAGGTATGTGCCCTAGGTTTATAAGACAATTCCTAGAACTCGAGGACAGAACTGTGGATTTCCTGCCAGCCATTCCCCAAAACTGGGGCTTATTTTTCTTTGTATTTCCAGTGCCTGACACATTGCCCAGTGTCTATATACCTGACACAGCACGTGGTGCCTACCGGGGGCTCTGTAATCATTTGTTAAGTAATACTGGCTTCTTCCACTCTCCTACCCAGTGCCCTCATGCTGCTCTCGGGCTTCTGGGCTTACCCCTTTATGTGGACTCTCTTGATTGACAGGAATCCAACTCAGCTTGCTGAGAAGGGAGGAGGGATTCCTTCAAACTCCTAAAAGTTCTGGAGCAACCACGGTGGGACCGGGGCTCCAACAGTGGGATCAGGATTTGGTTTCACCTCATTTCAGTCCCTGTGTCGGACACGTCCTCCCCAAGCGGAGGCCCTCTTCCTAGCAACCCCAGCAGAGAGAGGAGTCATCATTCCCTAGGGTCCTAGGAAAGCTGTCTGGGATTGGCCAAACTGATTGCCCACGCATTGCTGGACCAGGAAGGCCCCCCAGGGGCCTAGACTGTCACGACTGGCCCTTCCTGGAGCTGGGGGTGGGCGGAGCCCACCCTACCCACTGACAAGAGAGCAAGGAGCAGATGGTGGGTGTAGGGGACGAAACCTTCGAATGTCCTCTAGTCCACCAGCCTCCATCCATCCTGAACTCCGAGATGAAGATGTCTGTCTTGTCTCACATGTTGGGCTGGCCAAAAAGCTTATTTAGTTTTTTTCTGTAAAATAAAAGACACATTTTTCATTTTCACCAATAACGTCATTGATTGGGCTAATTTGAGTGTGTCGGCTATCTTCTGTGGGGTAGAACGCTGATTGTTCTCAATTAATGTCTCAATTTGATCGCTATCAACTGGTCTACCCGACCATGGAGCATGGTCTGGTGAGAAATCTCTAGCAAGAAACTTTGCAAACCACTTTTGATACGTTCGATCAGTCACGGCACCTTCTCCATACACTGCGCTAATCTTTTTTGGTGTTTCGGTTGCATTTTTACCTTTCTTGAAATAATAAAGCGTAATACACCGAAAATGTTTTGTATTTTCGTCCAGCTTCAATATTAAAATGGCTACACAAAAATTCACCAATTTTGATGTTTTTTAAAAAAATGCACGCTGATATGACAGGTGTCACAATACAGCGTAACAAAGTTGTTTTGAATGAAGTTAAAGACAACTAAGCACTACTAGAACCATCTTGTAGGGAGAAAAAAAAAACCAAAACGAACTTTTTGGCCAGCCCTGTATTTATCTACCCGATGAGCCGCTAGAAGAAGCAACCTCTTCACTGACCAGTGAATTTCCATTTTATTTTTGCTTCCTGGAGAAAGTGTTCTCACCTATGTTTCCCAAATACCAATCGCTAAATGTCCCAGAGCAAGCTGGGGCACTTTTAAAAATACGGGTTCTCAGGCTGCACCCCTAAAGAACTTCCCCCAAAGAGTTTGTCTGTAGTGGGGCCAGGGATGTGCATTTTAAAAAGTCTCATCAGAAATACTCTCGTGTGCGGCCAGGTGAGGAAACCATTGGCCTAAGCCACTGGGGAATTTTTGTGGCTGCGCAGGGGAGGAGGAGGGAGAGCCGTCTGAGGGTTTCAAGGACTCCCAGCGCCCTCCCAAGTCCTGTTGTCAGTGCAGCGGCTGTCTGTCCCCCACCGCGGAGGGCAAGGGTTGCTCTGCCCTTGTTTCTCAAGGTTGTATGTCTGACCAGACGTTGGGGGTGGGGGGGCGGTGAGAAGTTGCTGAGTTCCCGACCAGGGTCTTCAGCCAATTGCCCACTAAAGCAGGGGTCCCCCACCTCCAGGCTGTGGACCGGCACTAATCCGAGGCCGTCGGGAACGGGCCGCGCAGCAGGAGGTGAGCTTGAATGGAACGAGCTCGGATCACCCTGAAAGCATCCCCCCGGCCCCCCGTCCGTGGGAAAATTGTCTCCCACAAAACTGGTCCCTGGTGCCGAAAAGGTCGGGGCCTGCTGCCCTGAAGGTTTCTGTGACGGACCCTGGAGCAGATTAGAGTCTATAGGGTAGGAGGGTCTGGAGTAAGTAGATCTGCGGCTGCGCCACGTCATGCGTCTTCATCAGTGAAGTGCGGGGAGGGACAGCTTGTCTCTCAGGTGCGGCGAGTGGAAAAATTACGCGGTGTCGGTAACAGGGTTCCGTGATGAAATGCGCGCATCCTGCGAGGATGTCTTCTGAAAAAACTGTGATGATCTCATAGATGAGGGGAGAGAGGTCTTTGAAGCTGGAGGCCATGCCTAACGCCCCGGGGACTCAACCTTTATTCAACCTAGAAACATAAGACCTGTTTACTCCCAAACCAGTGTAATTACGAATATCCTCTCTGCTGTACAGATAGAGCCAAATGGTAGAGATCCGGTACTGGGGGCCCGTCTGTAGATTTAGCCGCTTTCGGAGGGGCTGCCGGCCTCCATATTGAAAACCTCCTATTTTCAGTCTAGCATCCCGCAACTTTTTAGAAGCTCTTCATTGTCGCTTCTGAAAAATGTGCCCCGGGCTTTTCATGAAAGGCAGGAGCTGCTGAGCAGGAGGGAGGACCGCCCCGTCGGCGCTCGCCAGTCCTGGCTCTTTGTTCATTCCGGCCCCCAAACCAAGGCCGTCCTCAGAGAAGGCTGGGGGGCCCGCAGAACTTTCCACCCCCCGTTGCTCTGTGTGTGTGACCAAGAAGAGAGGGAGGGAGGAAGGGAGGTGGAAAAGGCCAGTGAAGGCGTCAAATTATGTTTTATTGGTTTATTTTGAACCCTGAGCACAAACTGTACCTTTTTAGTTATTGCAGAAACAGCCTTTTCTTCATAAGGAATTTCACATAGCCACCAATTCATACAGAAAGGAAAAACACACCCTAATTGGAAAGTCATCAGAAATTCAGCAGTGGTACGATAATCTTTTATTTACCGGGATAATTTGAAGGCAGGCGGTGGTGAAAGTTAGTAGGCAAGATGTGAGGATTTAACGGAGAGGATTGAAACAATGCCTCCTTCCCCGTCCCAGTGTAAAAAAGTCATTTCTACAGCCCTTTGGCCACTATGATTAACAAAAGAAATAGTGTTTGATATTAAGCATCTTAAATAATTGGGAACTCGCCACGTGTGTGTGCACTTGTTCAAAAGGTCACAGTTCCGCACACATCCTGCCTACTTTACAGGCAGTCCGTGAAGGTTATTTTAAGGTGTTCAGCTAACAGCACCAATGTGCTACTTAACTCATCGATCTACCTAAACCATATAAAGACAGCCACGGCCCATACCTCCATCCGACTGTTACTGCCCCTTGGTGGGAGCTGTTGTCATTCCGCTGTGCTGGGAAGAACGAGGGAAGGTCAGAGAGGTTAAGCAGGGAGCTCACAGCCAGTGAGAGGTTGAGTTAGGATTCAAACCCGAGCCCCTGACTGTTTTCCTGCGCCCAGGACAAGAGTACAAAAGAAGACCTACCCACTCTGTCTAAATGTTTAGAAGTTATCTATCAAGTTACTGCGCTGCTACGTTCAATGTGCTCCATCACCCGACCTTGCAGGTGCACCTGCGTGCTGACCTGTAGAGCCAGGTTCCCAGGGAGGATTCCGGGTTCCTCTGTGCTGGTGGGTGGCTATGGGACATGCTGGCTCCTGGCCTCAGCTCCCCCCGCCCTGCCCCGCCACCTGCCCCTCCCCCCTGCCTGGGCTCTGTTCTGCCCCACGAGGAGCCTCCAGCATTGCGTGGGGACACGCTAACCTGCATGCCCATGGTCTGTCCACAGGCAAAGTGCCACCCTTCACCATCCCTTGGGCTGGGGATATACACCAGCAATGTGACCCTCTCGTGGGGCTAAATCGGGGAAGAGCCTGCCCTGGCTTTGGGAGGAGGCTTAGGGTTGTTCATTCTAACATCTCAGGTACTCGAGGGTCTGGACAGCTGGGGCTGTGGGCTCTGAGTGGGCACATACCCACAATCCTGTGGACACCGTATCTTGGGGAGGGGTTGCTGAGCCAGGGGAGGACCCGAGCAGGGCCCCTCTCTCCCAGGCCTAAGGGCAGAACTGGTCTCAGACTTCTCTGGGGGCTTCTAGGCATTCCTGTGCTGGCTGAAAGACCCCGACTGCCTACCATAGCGGTAGACTGAGACGTGGGGAGGGAGCGCCAGGCCAGTATCTACAGCTAACTGTCTCTCTGTCTTTGGACAAATGGCTTCTCCAAGGACCTCAGTGTTCTCATTAATGGCGTGAAAGTGTGGAGCTAAGTTATCTGTAATGTGCTTTTCCACCCACTGAAACTTTTCAACCCATGTGCCTTCATTTGTACCAACTCGTGATGAGCTTGGATTTTGTGCAAAAGTTAGGAGAGAAAGTCATTTCAGTCTATTTTATTTCTCATTTGAGAAGAGTGTCCTCATGCTTCTGGTCACTAAGGGGAAAGAAAGTTGGGGTGGGGGGATGCCAGGAATGAAATACTTGACTCATATTGCTAATTAACGTGTACTAAGTGGTTGTATAATGAGGAATTTGAATATAAATCCTTTCTCTTTTTACTCAAACACTTAGCCGTGTGAATAACAAAAATCCTCAGCTGCAATCAGAGTTCATTTAAATGATAATTTTAATTTTTAGTTACCACTTTTTCTCCCTGCTGAAATATACATAAGTGCAGCCCCCGTTCCTCCTGCAGCCGCAGGTAGAGCTCACTCTTGAGCTAATAGCTGTTTCCTGTGATTTATTTCTCCTGTGTATCACCTTTGTTGTGAGAGAGGAGAAAATGAATTTCTTTACAAGTAGTATTAATCTACCTCTGCACACATCACGGTACAGAAAATAAAACTCCAGCAGTACTCACTGAGAATTTTGAAGCAGAAGAGATAAGGGCTGGGAATTGAACGTGATGATAGTAGAAGGAATTTGTCCTTTAAAAAAAAAAAAATAACCAAAGCGTTTGAACACAGGCAAGCGCAGAACAAAAACGAGAGATTTCCTTACAAATGGCTGCGTTGCCCATTCCCAGTGAGCAGCCCTGTTGGAAAGCGACCTGCCTAGGACAGGCCTGCCCCAGGGAGCCTCAGCCTCAGCATCGTCGAAGTCTGGGCTGCCCAGTTCTTTCTCAGGGGCTGCCCTGGGCATCGTAGGGTGTTCAGCAGAGTCCTTGCCTCTGTAACGGGTCGAATTGTGAACTCCAGCTGCTGTTCAGATGTTAGGGTCCTAACCCCTAGTATCTCAGAATGTGACTTTATTTAGAAATGGGTTCATTGCAGACGTGATCAGTTAAGAAGAGGTCATTAGGGTACGTCCCAATCCAATACAACTGGTCTTTATAAAAAGGGGAAATTGGGACACAGAAACAGGCCCCCAGCAAGAACACCACGTGAAGATGAAGGCCGAGGTCAATCAGGGCGATGCATCGAAACGCCAGGGAACGCCAGACGTCACCAGCAAACTTCCAGGAGCTCGGGGACAGGCCCAGACCAGACTCACACGAGCTGCAGAAGGAGCCAACCCTACCGACACCTTGAGTTTGGACTTCCAGCCTCCAGAACTGAGCACACATTTCTGTTGTTTAAACCCCGGCTTGCGATTCTTTGTTATAGCAGCCCCAGCAAACCAGCACAAACCCCCTAGTTGTGACAACCCTGCGTGCCTCCTGACATTGTCAAATGTCCTATGCGGGCAAGTCACCCCTGCTTGAGGACCCCGGAGGCACGTGTCGTCCACAGCGTTGCTGCCGAACCAGCAGAGCTGCGTAGTTGTGACAGAGTCTCTGTGACTGGCAAATCCTAAAATATTGACCGCGTGGTCCCCTACAGAAAAAGTCGACTGATTCCCCCATCGGAACCATCCTGGGATGTCCCTGAAAGGTTGCTGTGGGGCCTGGGGACCCACTGGGTTCGCTCGGAGGCTGAAGAATTGGCCCACCAGCTGGAGGGGGTGGAAGTGAAGATTCAGAGTGAGGATGCTGACGTGCAGACGAGGACAGCAGCCTACCCTGCACGCGGCCGGCCCGCGGTGCACTTTGGGTCAGAGTCCGTACGCCCAGGTCTCCTGACTTGGAGTCCTTGTCCTCAGCCCTTATTCTGTGTCTGTGGCCTGAAATGGACATCTTTTGTTGGACTGGTGGCTTCCTGGCACCAGTTTGTGATTGTGGGGAAGGTTCTCAGTATCTTTCAGCGTCAGCCTTTGTGTCAACACGGGGCTGCACGCTGTCCCTTCACGGACATTGTCCGCTGCAGCTCCCGGGTCTCAGGCGTGCTGTGGGTTGGCTGCCGTCATTGTCCATAGAATGCCAAAACGCAGGTGGTCGGGACCTTCTCTCCTAAAAGCTGCCTTCTGCAAGAAACGCCGGTAAAGGTGCCCCAGTTACGAGTCCTGAGGGGGGTTTTACGGGCACCTTTGACTTTGGATATTTAAAGAACCCGCCTGCGGGATGGGTCTGCTGGCAGACTCACATGTCACTCAAAACATCTGCAGCCCCCTTTCCTGTCTCTGTCTGGCCCTCAGCCCCCTAGTTACAGCAGCAGTGATGTAAAAACCCCACCATCCCCCCGAGGCTGGCTGGCTTTTAGGACCTAGAAGGTCAGCCCTAGACCGCTTGCTTCAGACTCTGCGGTAATCCTGAAAACTTTGCGGAAAAACGAACCAAGCCAAAAGAAAACCAGGCCAGTTGATGGAGACAGTTGTTCGGGCTTGAATGTGCCCCTGCAAAGATACGCTGATGCCTTAAGCCCGGGTACTTGTGAATGTGGCTTATTTGGAAATACAACCTTTGAAGGTGTGCTCAGATTTAGGATGAGGTCATTGGGTTCACCCCAAGCCAATATGAGAGGTATCCGTATAAGAAGAGGCAAAGAGGCCCAGAGAGGGACATGCAGAGAGAATGCCACGTAAAGATGGAGGCAGAGGTTAGAGCGACACACCTGTTAGCCAAGCAACACCAGGCTGGCTGGCTGTCATCAGCAGGGAGAGAGGGGCGTGGGACTGAGTCCCCTGTGAGTGCCCAAGAGGGAACCGGTCCTGCTGACACTGTGATTGCAGGCTTTTTAGCTTCCAGGACTGTGAGAGAATACACTGCTTTTGGTTTACGCCATCCAGTTGCAGGACCTTGTTGCGGCAGCCCTGAAAGTCCCATCCAACCATCATGGAAAACATTATTTTCGCATCTTATACTGTTCCATGTGACTTAGCAGTCGAGTGGCTTAGAGGTCGGGACACTTCCTGCCTCTCCTACACTGTCACAGCACCCTGTGCTTTGTCTTCCTAACAGTTATCACAATTTCTGATAATCTGTGGGCGCGTGTAGCTATTCGATCACCTGCCTCTCCCACCAATCTGGGCTCTAGCCATGGCACAAAACAGGTGTTCAGTAAGTATTTGTCAGAAGACTCTGGGCAAGTTATTTATCTTTTCCAAACCTTGCTTTCCATACCTGGGAACTGCATGTATTACTGGTGCCCGTGTCACTGATCATGGTGAGAACTACATGAGGAGGTACGTGTGCAACACGAGGCATGGCATGATACGTGTTAAAAGCTGGGATTAGTGTTTTCTGCTTGACGCTTTTCCTGCATCTTTTTATAAAAGCTTTGGCGGCAGGTAGAGCTTTGGGCATATTTGCCGGCTCTGAATGCTGGCTTAGCACACAGCCAGGTGTAACTTGTTTTGATAATCTCAGGTAACAATTTGTCATTAAGAGCTACAGCTGAAGTCTGACACCCTCCTTCCCCCGTTCTGAGAAGTTTCCATGGTTTCTAAGACCTCACCAGTAAACAGCCCTGAAGATCCAGAAAGAACCTTCCCTGATATTGCCATTAAGACCATGCCTGTCACCCTGGGAGAAGCTAACGGATGGAAACATATTGATGTGTTAACAGTTTGAGGCCTTTCCCCTAAGAAAACCTTTTAGCTTGCTGGGGTTCGTTCACCTTAATTAAAAATTATCCAAAGGGTACATCTCTTTCTGTCACTCTGTGGGCACACAGAGAGGGTTTTTTAAAGGAAATTACATTAAAAAAAACTCACCCTTCTTTAAATAAATCCTTCGTGTGCTTTATTACACAGAAAAGCCTGCCGGCTATTAGTCATCAATTAAATGTAAGTGTTAATGAAAAAGGCGCGGCGCAGGCACTGCTGAGCCTGTCACCTGGAGCACCCACTGTGGACGATGGCCCTGAATCTGCAATACGTTACCCACAACGAGACCGCATGGCACCTCCCTGAGTCACAAGAAGGAAGACTTAAGATTGAGTTCGCTGTAAAAATATTGCACAGCTCTATTTTATTTATTTTTATCAGATTACATTCTTAGGATGATTTAAACCACGGCTACGCTCAACAGGCCAAATGCTGTCCTCTAACCCCTTTTTGTATGATCCGTGAGCTAAGGAGGGTTTTATGTTATTAAATGGGTGAAAATAACCGAAAGAATAACACTACTTCATGGTACATGAAAATTACATAAAATTGAAACTTCGGTGTTCTCGAGTAAAGTTTCATTGGCACACAACCACAACCATTCGTTTCCTTATCTGTGGCCCACCCATGATTTAAGTGATCACCGTGACACCTGAATTCAATGTGAGTTCACGCACGCACGCACGCACGCACGCACGTGCTCTTTCTCGTCTACCATGTCTCTCATAGGGCTGCCGGTGCCTCAGGCGTTCGTGCTGTGCTCAGCCCGTGCAGCGATAAAGCGGCGTTATCTGTAATGGAAACTCCCCTGTGCTCTCGTGAGAAGTGAGTTTTAGACATCGAAGGTGATCCTTAAGGTGGGCCGGGGCTCCACTTTGACCTTTCAGAGGTGCGTTAACTCCCACAGTCCCTTCTTACCTGTCACCCCGAGGGAGGACAAAACCAGCATTGCCCCCATGTGGCCCAGGAAAGGAGTGAGAGTCGGGAAATGAAGAGGTGCCCACAGTGGGGAAGTGGACACGCCCTCCTTGTTGTCTTAGGAGAGGGGCCAGGTCTGGGGTACATTTACTTCCTACACCGCTGTCCTGAGACACAAGTCAACCCCTGGCTGTGTCCCGGGGAGGGGTTGGTGGTGTGCTCCGGGCATTGGATAACAGAATTGCCGCTGATGCCACAATAACTGAGACTTGGGCCAACTCGGAGCAACTTGGTGAGCCAGGTGCTGTGTGTCTTTGCCAAACCTCCACACCCGGGGGCTCGCTCCTCTAAGCACCCAGCTTCTTCCTGCACTTTCCCGGCTGACCAGAGGCTTCCCGGCCACCTCACAGACACTGACGGGGGGAGGCTAGCCCCCTGGGGGACCAAACCAAATGGCCTTCACCCTTGCACGGTCCCCTGCGGCTCCCAGCCGCCTCTGCTTCTTAGCTCTTCTGTGCATGTAGCGTTTTCTCATAATTATTAATTTCACCCTGTGATGATAAGGAACATTGATTGATGGATAGGATGTGGCTACACTGCAGTATAAAAACCCGTGTGGAAAGGGATACGCTTTAGAAATGGAGCGTGCTCTGGAATCAGCTGCCCGGAATCAAGTTCTAGCTCTGGTCCTGGCCAGCCGTGTGCCTTAGGCAAGTTTGCTAATCTTGGAACCTCAGTTGTCTCTCGTTAAAAACTGGATGATGGACAGCATCGGGTAGAACGACACCGAGGAGTGATTTGTGTAGACGCCTAGCCCAGTGCCAGCTCAGAGTGAGACACCTGTAGGCGGCAGCCGACCACGGCGCTATCGTACTGCCGGGTACTCTCCGTTTGCCCTGGAGTGCCAAGCGCCTCAGCAACTTAGACCTAGGAAAGTTCTGAGAGCCATCTCTGCCCAGCCCCCTCTCACCCCGCCAGAAATACGTGTCTGTGTCCAAGCCCTTCCCCGGAGCCCAGTGGGACTGGAGTGACAGCTTTACATTAGGCTGACAACCCACTCACGGCGTCGTTGCCGCTGACGTGGGCCCAGATGTTTACAGCCTCGTTCCTCCTTTTCCTTCATCTTGTGAAATCAAGCAATCTTCCCACACTTTCTTCGCTTAGCAAATATGCATCCATCCCCCACCATGCCTCGGATTATCCCGGGACCCGTGAGCAAACCAGGTACGGTCTGTTCTACAGTCCAGTTGGGCGTTAATCAAATCACCACATGCAGAGTTCCATTTTAAACACTCATCTTGCCGCAGTGGGGAGAATGGATGGGAGGCAGTGGCGGAGGCAGGGAGGCCCCTGAGGAGGCCCCCACAGCCCCTCGGGAACAAGATGACGGTGGATCAGACCTGAGTTGTGTGGCAGGTGGCGGAGAAGTGGGCACGTCCGGGAATGATCAGAAGGTAAAGTGAGAATGACCAGGGCAGGGTTGGAGTGGAGATGGAGCTGGACAGGAATGACCATCTGGTTTTTGGCTGTGGTCCCTGGGTGGTGGGGAGAGAGCTCCAGAAGGCGGCCAGGTTGTGGGCAAAAGATGTGGGTGCCTTTTGGGCTCCCAGGTGGGGTGCTAGTCAGGCGTCAGCCCTATAGGGGCGTCAGAGGAATTCCCTTTACTATTGGGCACTTTAGGGATGAATTAGAAAATTGCATCCCTAAATCTCCTGGTCCCACGTGTGTGTGCACACGCATGGGTTATACTCAGCCTTCAAACGCCGTGCACATCGTGAGAACAATCAGTCGCTGCCTGCTCTGTGGCAACCCATGATGAGACCGAGCATCACGGAGCAAGAAAATGGGTCATAACCAACAAAGAGAGGCTCCCTGGGGGCCCTGAGGCACCTTCCGTGTCCCTGAGCTGACCCCTGGGTCTTTCATTCAAAGATTCCCAGCACCCGGTTGGGTTCCGTTGTTGTTATTCCCTCGAGCAAACAGTCCCACCGACCACCTTCGAGTTTGCCGTCCTGTGAGAGCAAACCCACCGGTCTCGGAGAACCACGGTGGTTTCGATGTGCCACGTCATTTTGCTTGCACTGTGCTTAGGTGATTCTTAGCAAATTGGACTGTGATTTTTCAGTGTATTTTTTGTCACTTTTATTGAGGTATAATTTACATAGAATAAATTAATCCGTTTTCGGCATTTACTTCCATGAGTTTCGACAGTCTGTGTAATCTTAGAACTAACTCCGCATTTGCGACATGGAACATCTCGTTACCCTGAGGTCTCTCGTGCCCTTTTAGAGTCCACCCTGCTCACCATCCCCCAGTCACTGGCGACCCTGACTGAGTTTTAACACCGTAGTTCTGCCTGGTCCAGAATTTTATATAACTGTTGCTCTGTCTGTAAACTTTAATGTCTAGATTCTTTCTCTCGGCATAATGCTCCTGAGAGTCGTCCATGCTGTCGCGTATATTAGTAGCATGTCCCTTTTGACTGCTGAGTAATATTCCAGTTCACAGCTGATGGGCATTTGGCTTCTTTCCAGTTTTAGGCAATTATGAATACAGCTGCTGCTGACATTCCCGTACCGCCTTTACATGGAATGCCATTTCTCTTTTATAAATACCGGGGGAGGGCTTACTAGTTCACAGGGCAGGGGTGTTTGTAACTTTATAAGAAACCCAAAGTGGCTGCATTTTGCTTTCTCCCTCAGCGACATGTGAGAATTTTCGCTTTTCCGCATCTTCTCCAATACTTTTAACCACGGCCGTGCAAAGGGTACGGAGTGGTGCTGCACAGCGGTTTAAATGTCTGTTTCCCTAGTGATCATTGATGTCGAGCGCCTTTTTATATTTTTATTTGCCATCATCTATGTACTTTGGTGAAATGTCTGTTCAAACCTTTTGACCATTTTTCACTTGGTTACTTCAGTTTGTTTTTGACTCCATGTAGTTAAATGTTAAGAGGTTTTCAGGAGTTTTAGATACAAATCCTTTTAAAAAAAATACATTGGGCAAATATTTTCTCCCAGCCTGTGGCTTGCATTTTCATTTTTTTCCAGGTCCTTTTTTAGTTTAGTTTTTATTTCTTAAAACATTTAAATTGTGGTAAAATAGGCACACCATGGAATTTACTCTCTTCCCACTTCTGGCCGTGCGTTGTGTTCCTCCTTTTCTTTTCACCCCTCAGGATTTTTAACTGGATGTCTCCAGTGTGAATGTTACATAGTTGGCCGCTGCGTTTTACCGTGGTTCTTTAATTTTTGTTGGATGTTGTCTTGGAACGTATTTGAGTTCCTTGAAATCAGTTTGAATTTTTTGAGACTGACTTTTAATTCAAGGTAGGGTTGGTCCAGAGAAACCTTTAATTTAGGGCTAATGTGCCACTGAGGCAATACCCACCTAGGAATTCTGTTCAGCGCTTCATGCTCCCACGCTGGCCGATGGGAACCTTCCATCCCCAGCCCTGCAGGCGCCGCACTTTGCTCTGTCTGCTCTACTCTAGTTGTTCCTTCCTGACCTTGACCGGTTTCCTCCCGTCGGTGCCCAGATCAATACTCAGCCACAGACCTGAGGGAACCCTCTACAAACGTTCAGAGCTCTTCGCCCGGACAGTTTCCTCCTCGTTAGCACCTCATCGTGAAAATCCTAGCCACCGTGGCCTCCCCAAACTCCCAACTCTGTTTCTTCAACTCAGCAAGGCCACCAGGCTCTGTCGGGTCCCCACCCTTACTGGATTCGGGTCTGGAAACTCTCTCCAGGAGGTCAGCTAAAGCCATTGTAGGGCTCACCTTGTTTACGTCTCTTCTTTGAATTCTCCTGTGCTGCTTGTTGTCCAATGTCTGGAAAAAATACGTATTTTTTAATCATCCAGTAGGAAGGTAAATTTTGCCTTGGATACTGTATCGTAGCCAGAAGTAGAAGTCGTGCTTATAACTTTATTCGCATATATTTATATAGCTACAGGTAAAAGACTTCAATCATTACACATCTTACCATAACATGTTTAAAATGTCAAAACATTTTGTTAATGTCAACATTTTGCTAATGTCAAACTTACAGCTATTTCTTTTTCTATTTCAGCAGTTCTTAACTTTGGGGGATTTATGGATTCGTTAGAGAATCCATGGACCCCTTGCTCTGCAACACGTGCATTGCCACACACACACATTAGCATGCAAATTGGAAAGTACAAACTAATCCCTGAATCTCCCCTGTGCACCTTGAAAGACTCTCTAGGCTCCAGGTGAACAACTCGTGCTCTAATGCACGTGAGCTTTGCTTGTTACTCTGCTGATGAAAAAATTTATAATTTTCTTCCAGTCTTACCTTGCAGTGTCATGGCGAGAGATCACACTGGCAATGTCAAAATACTTTAAAAGGGTCGTGGAAATATAGTGCGTTTTTTGGTGATGGTTGTTGTTATGGTTTTTACTATCATTATCATTTACAAGAATGGCTCTTAGGTAGTTTTTCAAGATGTGGTGGTTAATTCTTGCAGTGGTTTGGTTTCCTCTTAACTTTACAGTAAACTCGTACACACGTAGGTAAGTGATGCCCGCGTAGCTTATTTTCAAAAAAGTATTTGCAATAGTATATCTATTTGCTTGAAAATGTGGTTCCTGTCCTCTTTTTTTCTCTCCTCAACTTCATATCTCCTGGGTGAGTAGTCGTTTGATACATTTGTACAGTTTTTGCATTGATTTACAAGTAAGTGTTGTGTAATGGACTTTGTGAAATTCATTTTTCTGTCCTGCTAAGATCAATAAAGATGCAATTTGTGGAATAATCCTTTTTAGGTATCTCTCTGAACTCGTTACATTTTGGTATTCAGTACTGGCTACGCGCGTCCTTTGATAACACGAGAACTGACCTGGGTTTCAGCCCTGCCCTGTGCTGGGGTTTTGTGTTTTGTTTTGTTTTTATCCCTTCTCTCCCTCTGTTAGCAGGACACAAGCCACAACGAAATCTGCCCTCTCATGCAGCCCATGCATTTCCACTGTGCCCATGTCATGTCGCCACCTCCCTCGGACCCACCTCTGTATCCTGTCCCTCGCCATTTGTACGTGTGCTCCCACCCCAGTCACCACCCATCCAGAATCCTGTTCCTCCTGCTCTTCAAGTAACGGCAGGCCCTCCCGTCCTTCCCTCTCAGTTTGGGGCACCTCTGCTTCAGCAGGGCTTCTGACCACCTGGCCCCCTGGGCACCTCTGCTCCTCAGAAGCCCTGGATCACAACCTCCTCCATTGGCTTATTTCAGTTCTAATGTCGAAAGTCTGAAATTTGCTTGTGCAGGAGATCGTTGGCTCTTCAAGGGTGGAGGCTGTGCCACCTCGCTTGGATGCCCTCCGGCATTGTGGTTGCTGTAGAGGACAGGTAGAGGAAAACCACATTTTCAAGCAAATATAGATAACTGTACTATGGCAAATACTTTTTAAAAATAAGCTACATATGCGTCATTTACCTATGTGTGTACAGATTTACTGTAAAGTTAAGAAGAAACTAAACCGTTACAAGAATTAACCGCTACATTTTAAAAAACTACCTAAATACTTACCAAATGTAATTTGTTTGGACACATTTCTGCCCAGTGCCTGAGACCTTTGAAAAACTACCCAGGAAAAGCCCACAGACAACTGGGGTGTCCTCGCCCACTGCTGGCGGGGACGAAAGTTAGTTGAGTGGCTTTGCAGGGCACCTTGGTAGGCCCTATTAAGATTATAAATGGTTGTCCCAGCAGTTCCTTACCTGGGGAAATGCATTCCGGAGAGTCAGAAATTCAAGGACCAGAATTTTACCCTGACATATTCTTTGCGATTGCAAAAAACCAGGGGCAAAAAGCAACAAGTCAATGTCCACCAATATATGGATGTAATTGCAGTTGACCCACCCAATAGGCTACTCTTCTTCGGCAGTTAAAAGACTCGAGCAGATCCCTTGAGCGGTAACAAAATCTTCCACACGTATTTAAAAAATATTTAGAAATAATATGACTAGACTATACCATTTACACTTTAAAAACAAATCCCACAAAATCTATATTTCTATGTGTTTGTATTTATGGAATCTTTATATTTCCTTCTAGTAGAACTGAATGCTACAGGGGAAAGAGGTTCTAGATAAGTGGGTGAGCAAGGTGATAATCGGACACAGTCAAAACTTATCTCTAAGTCCCCTGAGGGAAACCCTATTTTGGGGTCAAATCAGAGTGTCTGTTCCTAAGTCAACGAAGCTTAGTAGCGTTTCCTGCCATGTCGAAGCCAGTTGCTATTTCTCCAAGCACTGAATGAAAAGTGGCAGCTTGCGTTTAGGGGTCACCCTGCTCGTGCAAAAAGAAATACCTATTTTTAAGCAACTCACCCCATTGACAGGTCCTCTGAAGCTGCGACCAAGCAGTGTTTCCCCGTGGGAGCATCCAGGCGCTCCAGGCAGGACAGTCGCTGTTGGGTGGCGTGTGCGGAGTGAACATCAGCGCCCCTGCCTCACTGCCTTGGGCGTTTCTTACCACCATCCTCTTCACTGCATGATGAAATAGTCTCCCAGATGTTTCCAAATGTCCCCTAGGGGGCAGTGCCTCACCTGGCTGAGAGCCCCTGGAGCGGGACCTTCCTCTCCCAGCTCATCCTCATGCTTGCCTAGGCACGTGCTCACTGAATGCAGTGACCGTCGAGTGAAATCACCTGCTCCATTTATTTAACTAGGATTGGGTTTTCACTTTTTCTTGCTGAACCTGGATAATTGAAGTCACATAATCTATATGCTCAAAGGGGCGGTGTTTCCCTACTTTTCAGTTATCTATTGCTTTATGACAAGCCACCTAAAACATTGTGTGGCATAAGAAAATCCCATTTTGTTTTGCTCATGGCTCCTACAGATCAAAAGTTCAGATAGGGTCCAATGTTTGGGTCCGGGGCTTTTCGGGTCCGAGGACTTGAAAGGCTAGGGTAGACTCAATGGCTAGGGGCTGGAATCATCTGGAGACCTCTTCATACTGTCTCCTGGGCTCCTGGGCTTTGAGGATCGCTCAAAGGCTGGGCTCAGGTGGGGCTGTCAGTCTCAACCCAAGGGGTAGAGCATCTACATATGGCCTTGCAGGGGTGGAAAATCTTTTCTCTTCTGCCCTCCTAGGTTCAGTGGCTGGGGCTCCTACAAATTAAACTGACAAAAGACAGATTAACAAGAGGAAAAAGAAGAGTTTATTAACACAGGTAGTCCATATACACCTGGGAGAAACTCAGTGCTTAGTAACTCAAAGGGGTGGTTAGAACTTGAGGCTTACACAGCATCTTAACACAGAGCAATGCATGTGAAGAGAAGCAAAAAGACAGGAAAGGGGGTTTGGCCTTCTAGGGGTTGCAGATGGTGGGAAGGTAAATATATAGGGAGACTAATGGGAGATAAGGGCTCTTTTAGAAAAGTTTGTCATGTGCGTGCCTCTCAGTGCCATCTCTGGGCAAAGAGCCTAGAGGTGCCTCCAGTATTTAAGAGTGTAAGCCTGTTTTTATACAAATGGGGGTGGGGGGAGGCAGAGTTTTTGTTTTCATTTTGTTTTTACACCTGCTGTTTCTCAGTTGTCTTAAAAATGAGATATTTTCAAGGAATATATTCTGATCCTCCACAGTTTCTTCTTGTGGCTTGAGCTTCCTGACAACATGGCAACCTCCCGACTTCTCACATGGTGGCTTCGGGGCTGCAAGGTGGGCGTTCCGGCTAACAAGCAGGGGCTTCATGGTCTCTTCCGACCCAGCCTTGAAAGTCAGCAGTGTTGCTTATGTAAACTCTACAAAGAAAGTCAATTTCTCTGGTTCAGAGGATCTTCTTTACATTATCTCATTTAATCCTCACCACAATCTTATAAATTGACATTTTTATTATCCTCATTTAATAGAGGAGGAAACTGGAGCTCAAAGGCATTGGTCAGTTGCCCGAGGCCTCTAACCTTGCTCTGTGCTACCTGTCTTACCTGAGGCTCTTGCAGCACATTCCGGTTGCAGTCTCTTCTGAAACAGCCCCCTGGCGTCCATGGCTGCAGAGCAGACCAGTCCTGTAGCTGAGAGAGTGAGCTTGCGGCTCGCTGGAGGGCATCTGCCCTCAGAAACCCCATTCCAAACAAAAGAGGGCTTTTTACTCCATGTTCAAGTTAAGTGGGTGATTAAACCGGTTTTATTTTGCCAGTGGTTAATGAGGGTTGAATTAACCTAGCAGTTTGTTCCTTTGATGCTGGGTCTCCCTTCCCCATAGAAGGTAAATAGCAGTGACAGTCAGAACACTATGTAAATAACTACAAGGAAACGGTTGCTAAGAGTTTTGGAAACTGGCTCTGTTCTCCAAGTGCTGCTGCCTCTGGCTTCCCTCAAAGCGCCCTCCAGCATCACCTCCCAGCTGTGTGCCCTTTGCCTCTCCTTGTCCTGATTCGCTCCTCCGTCACTGCTCTTGGGCTGGAGCCATCTAACCTCCTCTCTGCACCTTTATTTGAGACTGTGCCTTTAAGCCCTGACAAACAGCTCGTGCATTCCGGACACCGCTGAGCTTCCCAGGGGCTCCCAGCTGCCTCATTACCCAAGGCCTGTCTTTGATTTACTTCAATTTATTGTCTCGTGTATACACCTTCTGCTTCTGCGCTCCCTGGGGAAGGAATGGGGTACAGTGTGAGGGTGGGAAGCAGGGTTATAATGGATAGTGCCCTGGGTTGCTGTGCCACACATCGAATTCAAAGGGCATCGGAGGGGAGAGTTTTCTGTCTACCCATTAACCCCGAGTGGAGGGGTGTTTACCATTTGCTCTTAAATTTAGGTCCTGGGTTTGGGGCCTGGGCTCGGGCTTGGGGAGGGGGAATGGGGCCTCAACCCCACTTGGGGTTTGATTGGGCAGTCTCATTGTGACCGCACTCCAAGCACTCCAAGGATGTTCCCCCCCGACCCCCGCCGCCGCGTGAAGTCTGATGAGTGGAGGTGACCATAAGGACGGTCAGGGCCCTGTGCCGGCTGCCTAGAGTTTTAACCTCGGGATGATCCTCGTGTTAGATTCTAGAAACATCTGTGTAAGGACAGAGTAAGACCCAAATCAGATTTTAAAATGCCCAGGATTGATCCTTTCCCTCCCTCCTTTCTTCGACCCTCTTTCCAAAATGCATATTCTTTGGAGATGCCTATAAAATAATAGAGAAAGAGTCACACACAAACCACATCCACAGCCAACATAACAATAGTAATAATTACCAGCCCTTGTCCTGACCACCACCATTTCACCAGTTGGTGACGACTAGCCCCCAGTAGCCCCAAGAGATAGCACTGTTCCTTATCGGTGTACTCTCCCTGTTCCTAAGATACAGCACTGTTCCTTATTGGTTTTCTTAGACTCTGCCCACACCTTAATAAATAACCTTTCACTAAAGTCATCTGAGTTCTGCCGGGAACCTGAATGATACAGAGACCAAGACGTGGTCCAGCTGGGATTAGAGCCCAGCAGCCCAACTCCAGAGACACGCTCGCGTGTTGGGAGGGCCCCAGGCCCACCCCCAGGTGTGATGGTTCTGAAGCAGGACTCACAGGGCTCCCGGCTAGGTTTTATTACAGCAGGAGACTGCAAAGCAAGGTCACAGGGAACAGGCTCCTGGGGTAGGTTCTGGAGGAAAGGAGAAGCAAGCTGGTGGACCCTCCCGCATGTGCTTAATTCCCCAGGAGGCAGTTGTGACAACACGTTGGAAATGTTGCCAACCAGGGAAGCTCATTAGAGACTCGGTGCCCAGGGGTTTTATCGGGGGCTGTGCATGTAAGCACCCTCCTACCTGGCATGTACCCAGATTCCCAGCTGCCAGGAGGAAAGCAGGTGTTGAGCCTGAACCATATTGTTTGCACAAACAGCTTAAACACAGAGAACCACGCTTATCGCTTCGGAAATGTTGGAACTCTTCCCCAAATCTAAGTGCCCAGGTGCCAGCCGAGGGCCAACCTTGCAAACCCGCCTTTCATAACATAGCAGCCACGCCTGCTCTGTTAATTCTTTTCTGCACAGTTCATAACGACGACGCCACCGTTTATTATGTGTTTAATATGTGCAGGGCGCTGTCTTCCGAGAATAACATCAGTCATCTCTGTAAATGATGGCATATAAGCCAAGTATTGTTTTATCCCGTTTTGCGGATGAACAGTTTGAGATGGACTTCCTTGCTCAGGGCGATACAGCAAGTACGTGGTAAAGGCAGGATTAGAATTTAGGTTAATCTGACCCCAAAGTATAGAGAAGACTGGTTGGGGAGGGAAGGGGGAGGAGATTGGAGGGGTAGCAGGAGAATGGGCGTATCGGTTATTTCCCAGGTTGCGGTGTGATGGATGATTTCTAGTTTCTTTTTCAGTCATTGGTATGATCTAATTTCCTCCCAATGCACAGACATTGTTTAATCAGAAAAATTAAAAATAATTTATGTAGGATTTTTGGCGAGCTTTCTTTAACATATAAATAAGCCCAATTATAAAGGCAGATGAACGGTCAGGATGCAAATGAACACCGCTGAATTACTTGAAGCCGGTTTGTTCTCTTAAGCAGGTTAAACGTGTTCCTGGGGATACTGTTTACACAAAGCATTTGCTTAACAAAGCCTTTTCCCTTGACGGGGCAAAGGTAACCCTCAGGAGGCCCCTCCGAATTAGCCCAGAGGGTAAAGCCCTTGATTAACACTCACTGCAAGTCAAAGATCTGTCTCAGGCAATCCTTAAACCTCCCAAACTGGGAAGGCACAGTAGATATTTTTAAATAATTTAAGACGAAGAAGGATGGAGCTTAATTCTCACCAACCTCAGCAAGTGAGTTCCCGGTGTCCTACAGATGGGGTGTTTCAACAAAGAAGTCAAGGAGAGAAAACCCAGCTAGACCCAAAGCAAACTTTCGACAGCACAAAATCCAGGATCCCAGGGAAGCCACTCTGGGTGCCTGGGCGCAGGGTCACGGTGCCACGGGGCCTCTCTGTGCGCCTCTGAGGAACCAGGAGCAGCGACCTCTGGTTCCTCGTTAACTCAGACTCGGACAGCAGGAGCCTCAGAGAGAAGTGGCTGACCCCACCTCCAGCTGTCTGAGCATCTGTCCCTGTGCCTTTTGGTTTGCAAATTGCTGCTGGTGTTCTCTGTCCAGTGGCCACAGCATTCTCCTCGGCTGCCTGGCCTGGCTGGCATCTCACAGGCGGGGATGGCTTCCACCCGACCAAGGATTGGAGTGTGAGCGGTGTTGGGCAGAGAAAGCACAGTCTATACAGCAAGAATAGCATGTGCAAAGGCCCTGGGGTAGAAAGGGACTTGGTATATTTGTGGAACTGTTCCTTCCGTCTCTTACGTTCCTGACTCAGCCATCACTGAGCCTCACCTTTCCCTGGGAACCTTGTGTTTCTGGGACCCATCTACACCCTGCCAGGACATCGTACCCCGAACGCATTGTTTTTAGAAGAGTGGCTTCATCCTAGGTCCCCTGTCCAACGGGGACCCAACAGAACACAGCTAAGGAGACAAGCATCTGCTTGGTTTTCCCATTCTGATCTGTAATCACCAATTCTCTGCCGCTTCCAGTTAATACGATCATATAAAGTTCCACGACTTGGCACCTCAAAGGATTGCTGTAAAGATCAATTGAGTTAGGATATTTGAACTTCTTGGAAGACCCTCATGAGCCACAGATGCTTGTCGAAGTCCGCTTCTGGTGAAAGAGCCCCTTTTCGAATGCCAGATAAATGACATCTCCCAAAAGGAGTTGTGAGAAATTGATATCAGAGTTGGATTTGAAGTGATGGGAAGGATATTTTTTAACCTAACAAATGACCCCCTGCCCCCTTGCAGCCATCTTTTGGCATAAAGTATTTGAAATTGACTTAGTCCCTGTGATATAGCTACATAATGTTGGGGAGAGAAAAACTGCAAATGATTGGGAAATTAGGGGAGACTACTCCCCGTTGAAGTCTCCATCCTACCGGGAGTGACACCAGAAGGCATGGTCAGAAATCACCTGCGCTCATGTCGTCCGCGAGTCTGAGGAGTTTCTGAGGATTCTCCAAACCTCCTGACAAAACTCAACGTGACTGACCCAGGCCCCCTTGCCTTCCCAGTGTTTTCAGAGAGACTGAAGGGATGTTGTCTTTACAGTCCCTCAGTGGCCCTAGAGAGTGGATGTAACTGCTGTGGTAGGAGGCAGGGGCTCAGCCAAAACTTGTTACACATTTAGAAACAGCCCCCAGGGAAGCTGCCCTGTGTCCCAGTGTGACTGCTGCATGTATTCCCGCTGGGACGACCCACGCCCCTTTTCTGAGCCCACCTGCAGCCAGCCGTCCTCCTCAAGGCCTCCCTCCGTGGGCTCCGCCCCCAAAGGTGCCCTTCCTCCTCTGCCCGCTCCACATCCGGAGCCCTGAGGTTCCTCGGGGCCAGCGTGAGAGTGAAACAGATTTTAAGCTGCCGTCACCACGGTGGGGTGATTGACGATGACCCCGATTCTTCACGGAGAGGTGTTTGTACTTCGGCTAAGCCAATGCACCAGAGCGAGCCTCCCTTCCGTGGCATCCAAGAAGGTGCGGGAATTGCATGTTGAGAGGAGGAGTGTTCCCTGGTCACCCTGCAAGGGGGGATGTCGCACCATCTGCCTGTGGGCATGTGTTTGGCTAACCCTGGAGGCATCACCACATGCAAAATAGCCCCTCCCCCCAGCTTCTTGTTAACACACGCCATCTTCCCGCCTTTCCTCCTTTTCTTCCAGCTTGCGCTTGTCACTCCATTCTCGCCACCTGTCCTCCGAAGTGCAGGTGGCAGGGCGGGCTTGTCTTCGCTGGAGATCTTTCTCCCCGGCTTCATGTAGAGCCCAGGTGCGAGGGCTGGCGGTCCCTGAATTTAAGGAGTGGATGGTGGTAACTCCACGCCCGCCGTTGTAGCTCAGCCCCTGGATCCGGTGCGGAGTGAGAGGGGTAGGAGCCGCCCGAGCCGGCCACCTGTGTCGGGGCTGTGCACTCACTCCCCTTAGCCCAGGACTTGTGCCCGCCCTGTTTTCTTGCATCGGGATCCCTTTTTAGGGCAGAAAGGCCTCATTAGAGTAATTTCTTTCCCAGCCCTACACACACCCATATGTAGAGGTGGGAGAATGGCTGAGATGGGCACATGTGAAGACCTGGGGAGGCGTCACGGAAGATGGACCCATGGCATGTGGTTCCATGTGTCGGTGTTGCTGAGCTCAGAAGGGCTTCCACTTACAGCCACTTGGGTTGACTTCTCCAGTCTTTTGGGAGCGCAAAGTGTAGGGCTGATTCTGCTTAGGATGGGTGGGTGCGGAGCCTCTGAGAGAATATGGGGAAGCCCTTTCTAGACTGGATCATGGTGCATAAACCCCTGAGCACCAGATCATGGTGCTCAGAGAAACCGCGCCTGTTGGTGACTGCCTGAGTGGGAAAGGGACACGGGAAACTCCTCAACGCTATGGGTGCCGCCTGCTCACCCGAACGCGAGAGACCTGCCTGCCCTGCTTCGCACCCTGGCTGTGTGCTCTTGGGCAAGTAATTTCTCTTTCTGTGCCTCAGTTTTCGTAGGTATAAAGCAAGGGGGGTGGGCAAGGTTTCTAAGACCGTCTCTCTGCTAAATTCCTGAGACGGCCTCCATTTGGCCGACCTCCAGTTTGCCCCTGTACGGAATATTCACTCTGAAGCACATGGTCAGCCCAGGCCCTCCCTTGTTGGAGACACACCTGCCACCCCCTGTTCTTAAGGTGAAGTCCCAGTCGCCAGGCATCCGTGGCCTTTTAAGACTGGCCCCCGTGGCTTTATCTTCTGTCACTTCCTGCCGTCACCCGTGTTCTGGCTGCATTGGACCGCTGAAGCTCTGGAAGCTAACCATGGCCCCCGGTCTCAGCAAACGCTGTTTCTCCCCTCCTGGAACCCCTCCGACCCCACCGCTCCTTCAACTGGCTACACCTTATTCATCCTTCAGACCTTAGCCCAAAAGTCACATTTTTCTGAGGATTGTTCTCACCACCCCATCCAGGCCAGGCAGAGGCTCGTCTCCAAGGCGCTCACGGGTCTGCAACCATCACTGTCCTTTCTGCTGACTAGTGAGACTCCCTGTGGCTTCCCTGTCTCCACTGCCCTGAAGGGTGGGGCTGTGTCCTGCCTGTGTGGTGTCCCTGGTCCCTAACACAGTGCCTGACACATAGCAGATAAGCCGTCAATGTTTGTCACCTCGGCCGTTGTTAGGAGGCTGTGCTGCTGCCCAGAGCGTGGCAGCTTGCCGGCACGCACCTCCTCCTCAGGAGGCAGGCAGGGGGCCACATTGCAAACGCTCTCTGGTGACCTGATTCCGGCTCTTTCTAAATGACGGTCATTCCACTTTCCGAAATACCCAACTATCTCCTAGGGGGGAGACCGGACTCCGTGTGTGTCCTGTCTTCTCGCGTTCCCCTGAAGTGATCCGTAAGCTCTACAGTGAGCAGGGAATCGTGCGGACTGTCTTGTTTTTTTCCTTTTTGGAAGCACAATGTTAACACTCCACCAAGCACACTCATCCCGCTTTAGATACATTCTGGCAAGCTCGTTTCCTGTTCCCATTCAGTCAATCATCTTGCATCTTTGGCAGGAAGGAGAGCACACAGCTTTGTATGTGCCAACCCCAACATATTTCTCATTCCGTCAAGCGTGGATAGATACGCGCTGCCTTTGCAATAGGCTTTTAAGATGCTTTCAAAAATCGTGTGTGTGAGGGCTTCACAGCCAGGACTCGGGGATGCTCCAGCTGAGCTAGGGGTGCAGTATGGCCAGCGATCTGTGAATCGTTCTTGGCCCTTGGCCTTCAGCGAAGGACCGAAGTCCTGTCCGATATCAGGAAAGAGGCCCCGCGACTGAGAGTTGCTGCCGTATAGAAGCTGCCGGGAGCCTGGGTACCGGAGATTCCTGAGTGATGGTTTAAAAGTGAAATGGATTGGAGGACAGCCTCAAGTCTAGAGTAGCGAGGTCATGGAGAGCCGGCAGGTGTTCCTAGTCCATTCCACGTAGGGGACCAAAGGCATTTGCGCTAGTGGCTAGGGGCGGGCTAGTGGTCTTTAGTATCGGCAGTGATCCATTTCAAAGACTTAGGATGCTGTGAAAATGAGCTCTCCTTCTGAAGTTCTTTTTGACCACAGCCAAGTATAGATCCACTCCTTGAGGACTTTGATGTATATCTGAAGAGTGTGTGTGTGTGTGTGTGTGTTTGAATCTTTTTCTCCTATCAGTTCCTTTGCCTGTTTTCAAGTTTCAGGAGGCGCCTCCCAGGAGGACGCATAACCTAGCTTCTTCCTTGTAATTTATTCTCTGCTAGAATCCGTAATGTCCTCTCTGCTGTGTCAGGAGTGACTTTGACCCTTATCCTCCTTTCTCCACGCTCTGATATTTTTCTTCCATTTTTTTAAACACGAATTTGATTTCCTGCCTTCACGCCCCAGCGTGAAGCTGATGGTAATTACTCTAACTCACAACTACGACTGGAATGTGACAGGCGAAGACTGGACTGGGGACCCCATTCATCTTAAACCCTTTCACCTTCGGGCCTCTCTCCTCCAAATGCCACTCCTTTTCAGAAAGACTGAAGCAGAAAGTAGGGGATGCGCACACATTTATCGACGTTTCCCTTGATCTTTCTGAGAGCTCTGGAAATCTGGCTGAAGAGGATGGACGGCGGTTTTTTCTCTTTCACTTTGGCCGGTGTTAATTTTCTTGCCATCCAGTTTCATTCTCTTCAGCCCCGTTCTCAGCCTGGATTCTGGGGTTTCACACCACATATTGAACTAGCAGAGCAATAATATGTTATGATTAATAAGTGGCTTGACAGGCAGGGAAAAAAGCAAGTCTTATTCATTGCATCGGGGTGCTGTGCAAATTTGCTCTCTTTTGAAAAACGCATTTAGTCAGCGGGACCTTTTTCCGCCCAGCTTCTTGTCCCTAAGCTCCCTGCTGCAGCTGGGTGTCCCGTTTCTCTGCCTGCAGACCCCAGGCCCGCAGTGCTCAGGGCGGGCTCCAGGAATACTTAGCGCCTTTCCAAACCTTGGGGACTCTTGCTTTAGGAGGCTGCATCCCACTTCGCCTACGGTATCTTAACATCCGTCCCCGTCCCCCTTTAGATGTGTAACTAAGGAAGAATTCAGGCTTGAGTTGCACTTGACCTGTTAACGTAGTAAACCTTACTGTGCGCCTGGCCCTCTCGTGAGCCTGTGCGAGCAGGACTTACGCACAACTTAACGCCAGTGCCAGGAGCCGGGGCTGTTACGATCTGAGTAATTTTCCGTTTTCTTGACCGCTGTAATGTGTTTCTCCATTTCTCTTAGGGTTTTAGTTGAACATTTTAAAATCATAAGCAAAGTTTTCTAGGTCTCAAGAATTCCCCCCCCCCCCCCCGGAAATCATAGGCTCTAGATCTCCTTTCTCTAATCTGGTAGCCAAGAACCAGGTGTGGCCACTGAGCACTTGACCTGTGGCTGTAAGTGTAACATAGACCTTGGATTTCAAAGGCTCAGAACAAAAAAAGAATGTATAACACCTTATTAATGTCTTTTTATATTGACTACATGTCAAAATAATGACGACATTATTTTGGATAAGGTGGTTAAGTAAATAAATACCCTATGAAAATTAATTTCACATGCTTTTCTTCTACTTGGCTAATGAGGCTGCTCAGTGGTACGAATTGCCTACGTGGCTCACACCTTTCTGCTGCGCGGTGTTTCCTCAGACAGGGTGCCAACGGGCACGGGGGCTGGCATGGCCTCGGCTGGCTCCTGCCTTCCCTGGAAGCAGCCCGCACTGCTCTGGGGGGCACAGGGTCCATCCACTCTCCATCCCTAAGGCAGGCCATTCGCTGAGGGCCCACCCTGCCCTAGACAGAAGGCGGGACACACACAGCCTCTGTGCCGAGGGCCCCGGCCTTGGGGGACCAGCCCCAGGGCACATGTGATTGCAGCCTTGCCGGTGAACGGGCCTTGCCCATTGCTGCACCCGAAGGAAGCAGTTCCTCCTCCCCTTCACACAAAGGGGCAGTTTCTCTCTAGGCTGTGCCCCTTGGAGGCTGCGTTCGTCCATCAGGGCGCTGTGCACAAGAGCCTCTGTGGCCATCGTCAGTCCTGTCTTTGCCCTCACGGGGCGGGTGGCTTGGGAGTCCCGGGCACTGGAGAGGCTGCTGGAGCCCCGTGCATGTTGCCGTGACTCTCGGCCCAGATCCTACGCTTTGTCATGAATCCCCGAGCCTGACCCCCTTCAGGCCTAGGGGCTCAGCGGCTCCTCTGCCTTGTGTGATCACGGACTTGGGACTCAAAGCTCGTCTGACTTCTCTGTGTGGATCTGCCCCAATCAGGCCAGCAAGACGTCTCCTTCATCCCCTTTCCACGTCTGAAACAGTCTTGTTCTTTATTGTTTTCCTGATTCCTTTGCTTGACGAGAAGCTCCCGATCGGAGTGTTCCTTCACGCACCTGCGGTGTCCAGGGCACCACTGGCATACCCGGCATGCTCTGCGGCCCGGCGCTGGTGGGGGCCAGCCCACGGCCCCCGGACGAGGGAGGCGTGGCTTGCACACCTCCACCTCACTTTGGCCACTGTGCCTTGTCATCCGTCTCAGTTCCGAGATTGACAGCCTGACTTTTAGAAGCAAAGACTCTACTGTGAGTGGGTGCCTCCTCTCCCCTCCCAAGCTGTGGGGACAGAGCTGCACCTGCGACTTGTGTCTGGTGGCTCCCATGTGTCTGCCATCCCCTAAGCCTTGGTTTTCTCTCTCCACCTTTTCTACATCAACCTGCTATTTCCCGCACCCCAGCACCAGCCCCATGCCTGGCACATAGCAAGCTCTCGACAGCTGTGCCCCGAGCGCCAACACTGCCCAGGTGAAGGGTCCCGAGGGCAGAGGCCACACAGAGTGCGGTGCTGACGAAGGCAGAGCCTGCCTGTCACTCACTGCATCCCTGCGTTTTGATGGCCAAAGACTTCGACCAAGTGTGTCTGAAAGGGACACATTGTTTCTCTTCCTCTGGGTATGTCTGAGGGGGTTTCCTTTTGAGCCGCCCTCTGGAATCTTTAACTCAACCTTTGCGTTCCGCCTCCCATTTAGGGAGGATTCTCCCCACGCCTGGGGCGTTATTTATTTCTTGGCGGTGGCTCCTAGGTCCGCTGTGATTGTATCTCCGACATCCTTGGGGGGCGGGTTGTCTTTCAGGCTGTTCTCCGCCAGTGTGATAGAGAGCTCTCAGCCACGTCCGCGTGGGGGAAGCCAGGCTGCCGTTCCTGCCTTTGACCATTTATCAGGCACCATGTGTTCACTTACTGGCCCTGTGCTGGACACGGGGGACTGGAGGGTCAGTAGAGAAGAGCCAGAAGACTTCCCAAGTCTGGAGATGTGCAAAAGCCTGTGTAACTCTCATAGGAAACAAGGGGGTTGTGCAACAGGCACTTATGAAGGGCCCCCTCCTCCATGGTGACTGCCTAGCCCGTGGGCTCCACTGCGCCGTGAGCCCCACAGAGTTCAGAGCCGGCACGCCCAGTGAGCCGCTGGGGCTTCAGCCTGGCATCTGCCCACGAGTAAGCCCGCGGCGGGTGCCTGAGAAGACACTGCTCTCACGGACCAGGGCGTGATTAACTGTAGTGCTCCCAACTTCGAAGACCTTTCCCTGGGGTTGTTAAAAGCTAAATCTATATCCCAATGGCTTTGAGCTTTCAGATCACTTTATTTATTTTTGGTTCTGTATTGTTTTTTAAATAGAACAGGCAGCCGGAAAAGGGATTTATGATTGATCGAGGAAGGCATTTAGCTCAACTTTAATGAAAGCCTGACCTTGCTTTAATCTGATAGTTGTGAATGGTTCTCTGTTAAGTGCGTGGGCCGGGCTAGCGACAGGAGAGGCGGTTTGTCAGCAGCGGGGAGTCAAAGCAGAGCTCTTTGCAAAGGACCGTGACCCCACTTCATGTTCTCACCTCACCCCCGACGCACACCTGTCTCTACTTCCACAAGATTTGTTTCACAGAAGTGAGCAACTGCTCGTTTGGGGGAATGTCTGTGGGTTTCATGTGTGTCTGGTTTGAGCACTTCCACACCGTTTGAGGAAGTCATTTCAACCCAGTGAACAGGACCCAGGCAGCCATTGTCTTTGCTAAGCTGGGTTTGGAGGACACTCCAGAAGTCGGAGCTGTCGCGCTCCTGCTTCCAACCCCCGGGGGTCCCCATCCTGGGCAGGCAGAATCCACACTCCTTGCCCTGGCTTTGGAGTCCTACCTCATGGCAGTGCCCCCAGCCTCAACCATGGCCACCCTACCCCCCCGCCGCCACCACCACCACATCTGGCCTCTCTTCTCTGCGGGGACGCCCGAGTTTCTTCTTGCCCCAGCCTTCGCACCAGGTGGTCCTTCTGCCCAGAGCTCTCTTCTTTTTGTCACCAACGCTCTTCTTAGTTCTTTTCAGAGGTCTCTTCCCTGATCCCCCTTATCTAAAGGGATGACCCCCTCGCCTAGTGTTATCTCTGTCACAGCACCCTTTCTATTTCCTTCGAGGGACTCATCACAAGTTCTAATGATCCGGTTTATTTTTTACTTCTGTGTGTTAACCTCACCCACTGGGCCAAGGATTGGTAAACCGCGTACTGCAGGCCCATCGTGGTCCACCGCTTGTTTTTATAAATAAAGTTGTACTGGGACACAGCCTCTCTCATGCATTTTCCATTGCCTGTAGCTGCTTTCCCGCTACCGCGGCAGAGTTGCATAGTTGCTCTAAAGGACCGCAAGGCTGGGAACATTTACTGCCTGTGCTTTAGGGGAAGCGTTTGCCGACCACGGCTGCAGACTTTATGGTCCCGTGCTTTATTTTGCCAAACTAGTTCATTGCTGTATTACCAGGACCTGATACATTGTCTAGTAAAAATAAACAGAGAGGAAGAAAGAAAGAAAGGAAAGCAAAGGAGGCCTGTGGTTTTTATGCATGGCCCTCCATTCCATCCACTTTCTAAGCTCAGTGACTTACTACTGTCTCCATGAACGGCGTGCCGTGCGTGGGGCCGCAGAATCACCTCCTTGGCTCTGAAACCAGGACCCTGTGATTATAGCCGGGGTTACAGAGCCACCTCTGATCCACAGCGTCTCGAAGCGTGACCTAAACATTTCCACCAGATTAGGTGGCATTTAGACCCCTGAGTTCCGTTCTAGTCCTTGGCCACTCGCAGGCAGAGTGGCTCCCAGCAACCTCGCCTTTATGTGACCCGCCCCCTTCCCTGTGGGCAGGACCTGTGGAGATGATGGGATGTCACTCTGCGGTTATGTTGTTATGTGGCAAAGGGACATCATCCATGCTGCCTGATGTCGTCGCAGGAACCTCCGAAAGCAGAGTTTTCTCAGCTGGCAGCAGACGGAGAAGTCACAGGGGCTAGAGCATGAGAAGAACCCAACTCGCTCATGTGTGTGTGGCCTCTCAGAACAGGGCGCAGCCCCCAGCCAACAGCCAGCCAGGGGACAGGGGCCTCAGACCTACAGCCACCAGGACCTGAATTCTGCAGACCTGAATGAGTCTGGCAGTGTATCCTTCCCCAGAGCCTTTGGCTAAGAACCCGCCCAGCCAACACCTTGATTTTGGCCTTATTAAGAGACCACGAAGAGAGACCCCATCCAAGCCCACCTGACTTCTGACCTACAGAAACTGAGAGATGATGAGTCAGGGTTATTTTAAGGCACTGAGCTCACGGTGATGTGTTCCACAGCAGTAGGTAACTCACACACCCCAGAACCATGAGGGACATTTAACAGGGACAGAGGTCTGACAGCACAAAGGGCTGAAAATTTTCCCCCTCCGGGAACCAGCTCTGCCTCCCATCAGCTGTGTGACCGTGAACGAGCTGCCTGTCCGAGCCTCAGTTTCCTCATCTGTAAAAAGGGAGAATGCAGTAGCACCTGCCTCACTCTGGTGCTCATGGGCGTAAGGGGAGGGTGCCCACAAAGTGTCTGGGGCGTCACTGAGCCTGCCAGGGCCTCCACCAAGAGTCCTCCACTTCTCCCTTTGCTCCTTCTCCCGCAAGTCTCACTTTTCATTTCTATGTGTATGTTTGTCTCTGGGGACAGACTCCTTCCTTCCCGCCCTCCCCTCCCTCTGCGTCAGGGAGCCCCTTGCAGTTTCAGGGCTGGCCAAGCAGTGTGACAGCAGCGGCGTCGCTCATCCTCAGCTGTGACTCTGGCATAAAAGCAGCGCAATCTCCATGTTCGGGGGAGTCGAGGCTGGCAGAGAAGGCAGGTGTTCTGCAGCAGATGCCCCGTCAGCTTGGGACGTGCCGCTGAGGACCGTGGGAGAGAGGAGCCAGCGTCACACTGAGCGTGCTGCGCCGAGCTTTGCCAGCCTGTCTGTGAACTCGAACTCAGAAATGCAGGAGCACGAGTAGCTCAGGCTCTGAGGTCAGACACTGGAGGGCAACCAGAGATGCCTCTTATTAAATGCTTACACTCTGCCTGGCATATCTCTTAAGATCTTTCTATGTTGAAATTCATTATGCCTGGTTTACAGGCCCAGGAATTGAAACTCAGAGAGGTTAAGTCACTTTTCCTAAATTGCACAGCTAATAAATCCAAAGGCTGGGGTGAGGACCTGGGCAGTCCAGCCGCAGAGTCTGAGCTCCTGACCTTGGGGGACCATCCAAGCTCTGTTGCTGACCTTGGGCAACCGCTGAACCCACCTGGACCCCAGCCTCCAGCTCCATGAGAGTTCCCGTAAACCCGACACAGCCGTTCATGGAAAGGGCTCCGCACGGCAGAAACTCTCAAACAAGAGCACAACCGAGAAGACAGTGGGGCATCTCTGGCCTGGTGACCTGCGACCTTCTGTCCTGGGCGGGCATTTGCCTGAATCTGATCCTGGTTTGGGAAGAAAGACAGCTGTCTGCAGTGGCTGTGGTCGAGGTCTTGAACCTGGCAGTGGATGTCCAGGGGAGGGCGCTCTTCTCCCAGCTCAGCGAATCCTCAGAGGCCTCAGCATGGGCAGGACAGGCTCTGAGGACAGAGTCCCACAGCGTGTTCAGCCTCCCAGAAACCTGCGCTCCAGGCCGCAGCGGTGCAGGCAGCTGCCCTGTCGGGCCTCTCAGAGCCAAGGTCGTGTGGGGACACATCAGGGCCACTCAGACTGTCATGTTTCAGCTGCATGGGGAGGGGGTTGCCCAGCCTAACCTAGAGCAGGGCTTTGGAGCTCCCCAGGGCTCCCTTTTAACTCGGGGAGGGGGCATCGGCGGTGGGGAGGGTGGGAGCCGGACATGGCACTGGCGATTTCCAGCGCTGGGAAGGAGGCAGTTTACATTTTGACACTACTGTCTCCCCTCCAGCCTCTCACCCGCCAGTCCTTCACTGTCACACTGGGGCCTGTGTCCTGAGTATTGCTCTGTCCTCAAAGGCCTTTCCCTCTCCTCTCCTCCTCCCACATCCCCCAATTTACCATAAACAACGATGATAAGGGTTTGATGGCTTTCCCTTTTCAGTCAGGTTGTCATTTCAGTAGAAACTTAACAGTCCTGTGACCCCTGATAACGGCAACAGTTTGGACACAGCCCATGTGTACTTTTCAATCTAACATTTACTGAGAGTTTACTATAACCTAGAAAACGCTGAGCATTTCTAACTGTCCCCACGACGATTCCATGACGTCGGTGCTGTTGTTAGTCCCATATATAAAGGATGCACCTAAGAACCTGGGAGGGTGGATCAGTGCACCCGGCAAGGGTTTGGAGGTTCTGATCTGGGATCCAGGTCCGCTGGGTACACACTCCTCACCCTCCCTCGCTGTCGGTACCTGTCTCAGGCATGTCGGCCGCCGTAACAAAATGTCGCACTGGAGAGCTTAAACAACACATTTCTTTCTCACAGCTCTGGAGGCTGGAAGTCTAAGATCAAAGTTCTGGGTGGTGACAACTCTCTCCTTGGCTTGCAGGTGGCGACCTTCTAGCTGTGTCCTTGGGTGGTACTTCCACTTTTTATAAAGCCACTGACCCCAGCAGAAGGACTCCACCCTTATGGCCTCATCTAACCGAATCGCTTCCCAAAGGCCCCCGCTCCAGACCCCCACCCATTGGGGGTTAGGGCTTCGGTGTAGGAATTTGGAAGACACGGTTCCGTCCCCAGTGGTCTTTTTGCACGGAGGAGGCTCAGCAGGTCCCAGTTTGCAAGGATAGCAGATAGACAGGCATGTTCTCCTCTACAGCTTTCCCAACAAATACTGAAAATGCAAGCTTTAGATTCAAAACCGCATGTATCGCCTGCTTACCAGGAACCAGGCCCTGCGCTATGCAGACCCTTTTTTTACCCATAAGGCCTTCCTTAATCCTTACAGCCAGAAACACGTCTGCGGCGTGGGGTAGGACTCCGTGGTCAGACCCTGCCGTCGAGCGGACGCACACACTGCTCCTCCTTCCCTAACCCCTTTTCACCACCAGGGCTTGGGCGGTTATCCTACGGGCAGGCTGGTTTGAAGGCAGGGTGCCAGCCAGCAGGCTTTTTCTGGCTCCCTTCTTTGTCTCGCTCAGTGAGTCTCAAGTTGGGAAGTGCATGAAATTGGATGCACAGGGCTGAATAAACAAAACCCAGAGCCAGGGTGCTGCCTGGGCAATGTAAACAATTTCTAAGGGCAATTGTGGCCTTAGATGCTGACTACAGGCGCCGGCCTTAGAAACGGAGCTTCCGTGAGCATGTTTGATTGCAGAGTTCATCTGATCCAATCCCCCCATTTTACAGGTGGGAAAACCAAGTGCCACGGGGAACAAATGGGTCATGATGGGTGACAGCAATCGTTAGGGACTGAGGTCGGAATGCTTTAATGGAATTGGGTTATTTTATCTGCTGATTAAATAGCTGACTTGAAATTTGAATCAAAGTACTCAGGGGTTGTTTTTTTTTTGTTTTTTTTTTTAATACAACAGATTGGTTTTCTGGCTTCTCTCCCCAACTTGTCAGGAAAACAGTTGGCTTTAGATTTGCCTGGATCACCAGAGAGGTATCCATGACTTACAAAGCCTGTCAGTGTCAAAACCCCTGGCTGAAACCAATCTTTTCTGGAGACAAGCACTAGGTAAGAAGAGTCACCAGTGAAAGCCATTCAGCTTTGACCCCATTTAAAACGTTCCTCTTTCCTGCAGGCTCAGACTTTGGGTTTTCGTAATGAGCAGGCAGTGTGCCCGGGGGTTGGCGGGGGAGCAGGCAGCCCCTGTCTCGCTGTCCCCGACTCTCATTGAGAGCCGCAGGCTCAGCTGAGATGCTCGGGCGTAACCACTGCTGGCTGCACCAGCGATGGGCCCCCCGCCCTCCGCAGAGTCTGTAGGAGCTGCTGGCAGCTCGGAGACCTAAGCTGGCCACGCCAGGGCGGTCGTTTTCGCTGCTGACACAGTTAATTACTGGACGCCAAAAAGTCGTCCGTGGTTTGCAGCCATCTGGTTGGTGATGTCCTGATGTGATCTTTCATTCTGCCGCCCTGGGACCGAATGGGAGACTCCTCCCAAGCCTCGTCACCGATGCTCTTAGGGACAGTTCTCTTTCCGCCTTCCACTTGGTTCATCTCAGGCCACCGCCGACTCCGCTTCCTCTTTGTTAGCCAGCGACAGACAGGGCTGGAACGATTTACTGACTTGATGGGTTAACTCCGGTTAGGGAAAGGCCGGTCGAGCTTGCGACATGCTGCGCGGCGTTCCTCTGAATGTCTCAGGGGCTGAGACTCAAGGAAAACATCCCCCTTGAGAAGACAGAAGTGACTCTCAGGCCGAGTAACAGTGCACACGTCAGTCTCATGTTGTAAGACCTAGTTCGGTGCGAAGTTGGTAACTGGCCTCTTGCTAATAGTGACAAGAACGGTAATAATTGTTAATAATCAGTGAGTTCTTGCCGTGTGCCAGGCACTGTCCTATGGGGTTTACATGTATAACCCAGTGTCATCTTAACCCAGTGCCATCTTCACATCTGCCCTGTTAGGTGGTAAACAGAGGATGCCCATTTCAGAGGTGAAACCGAGGCATGGGTGGGCCAAGTAACTTGTTCACAGTCACAAAACCAGGAGGTGGAGGATACGGATCATAAGGACAGGCCATTTGCCCTTGTATATGTAGTTTTCTTCTGAGGCTTTGGGGGTCATCTGACCTGAAGGCTAAGGTTAATGTCAGCAGATGCTAGATCCTCGCCGTTCCCCACTGGGACCGGGGGTCACTGAGTCTATATCCCTATGGAACAACGCCTCGGTGGATTGTAAATATGTAACGGAGGTGGGGAGGAAAGACTTGCTGGAGGGCACTGGCAGTGTTGCGGGGACAGAGGACATGTGCTTTCTGGCCTCTGGTACCCATGCATCCTTCTACTGACGATCGCGTCTGATCGTGGAGTCTTTCACTCTCAGTCTCTGCGCCCTTGGGGTGCTTGCCTTATCCTTGACTTAAGCATTTGACCTAGACTTTGGCTCATCAGGGCATCCTCTTCTGACATAGATAGTGACTGAGTCAGGGATGGGTTCAAAAGCCAATGAAAGCAGAAGAGAACCAAATGGGCACACCGGCAAAAAAGACTCTTGCATTGTTCCACTAGACCACAGTCTGCGAAGATGTCAGGAGCTATGGCAGCCATCTTGCCACCATGAGGCAAGAGCTGGCGGAGAACGATGCCCAACCCAGAGGAGCAGAGTCGAGAGATGGAGAGTGAGAAACCCTCACGTCAAGCTTTGCCTGTCTTCAGTCTTTGGGTTTGTTCATCCATGTTACTTTGTCAAAGAATCTTAATTGATGTCGTCTGCCACGTGTAATGTGATTTATTAGCCTACTCATGGCAGGACTTCATAAAATGATTAGGCAAGGTGTGCAAACCTGCTTTCAGAAAGCTCTTTCTTGGTCAGCTAATTGGTCAGTAAGGTGGATGGAGCCCCCCATTCTAGCTTAGCATATACCGGCCTCGGGGGTGGGGAATGACGATTCTTCTGGAGAGAAAGAGGGGCTCCATTTTACAGGATAAAATCGAGCACAGAGAGATCACATCAGGGAGTGGGACAATCAGGATTTAAACACTGGTGATCTAGATCAAGAATCCAAGCCTTTAATCACCGTGCATAATAACTGCTTCTTAAAAAGTGTAAGAACGTTTATTGAGGACTCACGGTGGACCATCATGGAATACCTCAGTGAGAAGGACCCGCGACGCCCCCTCCCTTGTGGTGGAAGCACTCAGGTGCACGTGTGTGGAGAGACGAGGTGGAAGGCAACCGTAAAAGCAGTAAGGGATAGCTGCTGAGAGAAAAGGAACATAAATGGACAAGCTAAGGGCAGCCAGGGCCGGAGGGTTCCAGTTTTCGTAGGTGGTCAGGCCTGGGCCCCCCTGAGAAAGTGGGGCGGGAGTGGAAACGGAGTTAGCCGCAGGGCTACCTGAGCGCAGACGTTCCGGAGGAGGGGAGGGCTGTGCACAGAACCGGGGGCAGGGGCACGCCTGGCACGTTGGGGGAACAGCAGCGAGGCCGGCGGCCGGGAACGGAGCATGTCGAGCGTAGCAGCAGGTGAGGCCAGAGGAGCAACTGGGGGAGGGTCGGATGTCTGAAGAGAGGGGCCCCGGCGAGACTGGGAGCAGAGGAGGGACGTGACCGGGCTCGGGTTGCCATGGTGAGTGTGTGCGGGGAGCGGGGAGAGCGAGCGCGTGGGGGGACGGCCGGGGCGGGGCATCGCCAACACTGAGTGAGGTGGTCAGATCCTGAACGTATTTTGAAAGAAGAGATGAAAGAATTTGTAACTTCCGGCGTGGGGCAGAAAGCCAGCACGGACCCAGAGACAGACTCTAAGTTTGGGGGCGAAACTGGAGTGATGCCATGGAACACACACTGTCTTCGAATGGCCCTCCTGCGGCCGAAGAGCAGAGGCGCCTCTGCCGGGCTTTTTTACCCGCGAGCGCCACCTTGGAGGAGTGCGCTGCTCTGCGACAAAGGATGCCCGTGCACTCCGTCCCACTGACGCCCACCCCGGTCGTAGGCCTTCCCTTTTGACCACTAGGGAAACTGAGGCTCGAGGCCATCATTACTCACCCAGCCCAGCCCACACTCCTGATGTTCTCTAGTCTGTTCCGTCGCGGTAGTAGAGTATTTTGCATTTTTATGTCACGGTACAAGCAACAGCCTCTTGGTTATAAAAGCGTGCACTGTACCTACCGGGCTAAGTTTTATCACCTACGAGGTCTATAGCTGTTAAGCTGCGAACACTTCAGAATCCTTGAAACGGATTGTGCTTCTGGAGGCTTCTCTTTCCATTTTTGTAACTTCCTGGAATCTCATGCCTTAACATCTGATTTTTTTTTTTTTTGGTCTGTCCCTGCTGTTGTACAGAAATACTCTATGCGTGTGTTGTGTTCTACGTGATTGGAACGGCTGCCTTTGCTGGTGTTGTGTGTTTTGTGGTTGCGGATGTGGCTGTGTGATAGACTTACTTTTTCCATCTTTGATTCTAGTAACTCGATTAGAGATCTTTGAGAAGGTGAATGTTTCCACCTTTCTAGTTTTATAAGCAGGTCTCTGATAGCAAAGCTGGGGGCTTGGGGCGGGTAGGCAGAGATAGTTTTAAAATCTAGAAAAGATGCAAAAGTGACTTGGAAGCATGTGCCACGTACCAAACCTGCCATTTCCTGGAATTTTTATCACTACTTTTATGCTATGACTTGGAGAACCAGGAGGAGGGACAATTGTTGGGACGATTACATAGCTGTGGTTTTTATTGCCATTTTCTTGCAAAGCCCCACTTTTCTGCCTCCTAACTCCTCGAATGTATAAAATGAAACACAAAGATGCGATTTTTTTTAAGCTGCACTCTTGGAGTGTCAAGGCCACAGATTTTAATGAAGTCAAGAACAGTGGATGTAGGGTCCTCCGTGGGACGGTTGTCTCCGGCGGTCCCCAGCCTTGCAGCGCGCACGCACCCGAACCTCAGCGTCGGCCACAGTCCCCTCCAGCACACCTGCGAGTCCCGTTTTCATCGATGGAAACGAACACGCTGTTGTGGAGAAGGGGCTCGCGCTGAGCGAGTGGGCATTCAGACGAATTCTCAAGTGGGAAGGCCAACCCCAGGAATGAGAGTGGCCAGGAGGGAACAGCGGGGCAGGCGTAGGCATGTCCTTACGAAACAAATGAGCCATTCCGGCCAGGTTAACCATTTCATGCGTGGGCTGCCGTCTCTCTCACACCCCACCCCCTTTCCTGGCCATTCCACTTCTTTAAGATTTTTCTTCCAAAATCGCCACTTCTGTGCTGTTCCCCCTTATGAAAGCCTTCAGCGCGGAGGTGGGAGGATGAATAGGCAGAGCACGGAGGGTCCGAGGGCAGTGCGACCGCGCTGGGCGATACGGCAGTGACGGGTGCGTGTCATCTCCCATCTGTCCGAGGCCACGGAGTGTGCCGCGCCAGGAGGGAGCCCTCATGCGCCCTGTGGACTTTGGTTGGTAATCATGTGTCAGTGGACGTTCCCCAGCTGTAACAAATGGACCGCTCTGGTGGGGGAGGCCATGCCTGTGTGGAGTCAGGGAGTATGCGGAAAATCTCTGTACCTTCACTTCAGCTTCTTTTGTGTGAACCTAAAAATGCTCTATAAAGCTGAAGTCTTGATTTAAAAAATGCCTCTAGTGACCCCATACTGTCTCAAGGGTATACGATACACATTTGATCCCAGTGGTCAAGGGCAGTAGATAACTGGACTCCAGACCACCCACGCTGCTCCCCTCCACGTCACCAGCTCCCAAGTGGCCTAGGCGCCTCCCTTCCTCTCTCGAGGCCCACACTTATGTGGCTGTCCCTTGGCAGGGCCCGCCCCCCAGTACAAACCCTCCCCGCCCCTCCAGATCCAGGCTGTGGTCATGGCCCACCCCTCCTATGATGACTTCTTCAGCAATTGCCATGACTTGTTTGTGTCCCCCGAAGTTGTATGTCAAAGCTCTGACCCCCACTGTGTGGCATTAGGAGGCGAGGCTTTGGGAGGTCATTAGGTTCAGATGAGATGGTGAGGGCACAGCCCCCCACGATGGGATCAGTGCCCTTGAAAGGAGAGGCAGGAGAAGGCTCGCTCCCTCCCTCTCTGTGCCACGTGAGGACCCATCAAGAAGATGGTTGTCTGTAAACCAGGAAGAGGGTTCTCATCAGGAGCCGGATCTGCTGGCACCTTGATCTTGGACTTCTGGCCCCCAGAGCTGTGAGAAATCAGTGTCGTTTAAGCCGCCCTGTGTGGCCGATTGGTTACAGCAGCCCGAGCCGACCTAAGGCGTTACTTCCCCCTTCTCAATGTAACAGTCCGCTTTCTCTAGCTGCACTTGGCCTGCCAGCTCGTCAGAGACTGTCCTCTCTCTGTGTAGTCTTGTCTCCTTAACTCTGACCTAGGCTCGTGAAAACAGGGAGAGTGCTCTCAGCTTCACTTGCAACGTCATGGCACTTCCCGTAATCCTGAGCTCAGAGTAGATGCACTAAGCCCTTGTGTTGACTTAAACTTAACCACAGGAGAAGGAAAATATTTTCTTATTGTCTCAGATCCCTGGGAAAGGAGACCTTGATATATCCACTGATGACCCTCTCAGTCCCTGAGGCCCCATCGGCACCCCAAAGGGCACAGCCGCATTGGGAAGTTGCGGGAGATGGTTGCATGGACGGTGCCTCAGGGAACCACCCCCTTCTTGGGTTTTCGCTAGTTCACACATCCTTCGTCAGCAGGAGTTTAGGGCACGTGCCCTGTCCCCGGCGTGGAGGTGGGGCTCCGAACAAGACAAAGACCTGTTCTCACAGAGCTTGTTGCGGTCAGGTCAGTGGGTGCATGTTAGGGAGGGGGGACAGGGAGACACAGCGGACAAGTAGGTGAACAAAGAGGTGATTCCCATTAAGACATGTGCTCTGGGGGCACCTCAGTGTGGCATGGCAGGGGCGAGTGGGTAACACTTTGCATAGGACAATCAGGGACGGCCGCAGTGAGACCTCAGCAACGAGACAGGGTCACCCGCGGGCACATGTGGCGGGGGGGTCTCTGAAGAAGGGGGCGTGGCAGGCACTACAACTCTAAGGCGCCGTCTCTCAAGCTGGAGCTGTTGGTGTTGGGGGTGGATCATTCTTTGTTGGGGGCCATCCTGTGCATTGTGGGGTGTTTGGCAGCACCTCTGGCCTCTAACTACTGAATGCCAGTAGCACACACCTCTTCTCCCCCGCCACCAAGTCATGACAGCCGTTAGATAGTGTCATGTCTAGATGTCTTCTGACATCGGCCAAGTGTCTGGGAGTAGGGGGTATAGTGGAGCGGTGACCCCCAACCAGTGGAATCTGTGAATCATGCCCCTTTGGGAAAAAGGATCTTTGCAGATCTAATTAAGTGAAGGGCTTTTAAATTTCATCTTGGGTTACTCAGGAAGGCTTAAACCCAAAACACCAATCTGAAAGAAGATAAGCACCACACATTCAGTGAAGCGTCGTTTACAATCGCCAAGATGTGGAAGCAGCCCAGGTGCCCGTCAGTAGGCGCGTGGGTCAGACAACGATGGGGCATTTACACAGTGGAATTCTACTTGACCATAAAAAAGAAGAAAGTTTTACCCTCTGCGACAGCACGGATGGACCTGGAGAACATTACGCTAAGAGAAATAAGCCAGTCAGAGAAAGACAGCTACTCACAGGCGGAATCTGATGAACCAAGTGAGCTAACGAGAAATAGAGACAGGCTCAGAGCAGGCTGACAGCCAAGGGGAGGGGGGTTGGTGGAGGGATTGAGCCAAAGGAAAGAGGACTCATGGACATGGACAACAGTGTGGTGATCGCTAGGGGGCGGAGGCGTATAAGGGGACTAAATGGTAATGGGAAAAAAATTCAATTAAAAAAAGCCAGTGGAAAGTAGAAGCGAAAGAGGGAAGACAGAGATGCAGAGCAGGTCACAGGAGAACGGACGTGGAGGCTAGAGCGACAGGACCATGAGGAACCACACCAAAAGGCACCAGGAGCTGGGAGAGACGAGGGGCGGATTGTCCCCTGGAACGCTGGGAGGGAGCGGGACCCTGCTGACCCCTTGAATTCAGACTCCTGAGCTCCAGAACTGAGTTAACATCCCACGTTTGCAGTGATTTGTTACTGCAGCCCCAGAAAAGAGGCGCAGGGACAGAATCACCCCTGTTAAGAACTATCACTTCAGGTGAGAAAGATCAGAGCAGGCGTGATGAACTTCAGCAGCCGACGAGGAGGCTGGAGCTGCAGCGAGGCCTCTGGGGCCAGGGATGTGCAGTGCAGCGCAGTGCCGTGCAGCACACTGCAGGCGAGAGGTCTGTTCCACGCTGCAGGCCTCGGGAAGCCAGTGACTGATGCAGTTTCCTATCTGGCAGATTTAGCAACTGTTTCCCGCTGGCATGTGATGGATACACGTGAAGCCGGGATTCCTCAGGAGGCGGCTGCAGTGGACAGGTCATGGGCAGGGCTTTGAGCACGGGGGCCACGGGGACCTTTCTGTTGTCTGGGGATGTCCTAGGGGAGGCCGCCCTGGTGGACACAACTCCTCTCCCAGTCACTGCAGCAGCCAGGCCTGGCGTTTGCTATTTTTTGTAATCGAGAAGGCGAAAGGCACCCCAGAGCTGGTTAATTCATTGATTTCATTGTACGATGAAGAAAGTGACGCCTAAAAGGGGTGTGTGACAACTACCTCACCTCCACAGACACGCACGTTTCCACAGGCAGAACTGGACTCTGAACCCCAGATTTTCCTGCTCTTTCCTGATTGCTCTCTTTACTTGGGCAGAATACTACATTTACCAAAGACCCCATCTGAATTTTCCAATCACCTGTAATATATACAGTGTAAATATGTTACCGTTATTCTATACACACACAAAATTTAAAAAAAGAAAAGAAAAAGAAAAGAAGACCAGAGAGGTGAGGTAATTTCCCCAAGGTCACACAGCTTTCAAATGATGGACCTGTCAATCCATCTTAGCTCTTCCAACCAACCCCTGCCTGGTCTGACACCCTTCCCCAAACTCTCCATCGCCACTGCTGGGTCTTAGAAAGTGCCGACAGCTCACTAAATCTTAAAGTCTTCCACCATCTCTGCCTCCGGCAACCTCTTTCCAACCCGCAAGTTTTCAATTTGTGATTATATGTTGCTCCTTGCCCGTTAGGCAAGTTCAATTTCATTGTCCAGATGCAAAACTATTTCACAGTGGAGGCCGCAACGAAAAAGAACAAGGAAGGGGGTTAATATAGGACATTCTGGATCCGAAAGCAATTTTGGAGGTGATGTGGGGTCCGTGAAGCCCATATATGTTTCCTGGTAGCCGAGAGAAGTATTACTCTTAACTGGTTTTTGGTCCCCGTGTGAGTTTTGTGTAATATAAAAGTAAAAGCTCACATAATACCGAAGCTGTGATGAAACCTGATGTCCAGCAGAGCCAGTGCCAATAGTGACAGGGTCTTGCTCACTCGGGGGAAATTAGCTGTGGAGGCTGTGCTTTCATGCCTGCACTGGATCAGAAAGTGCCCCGGGGTCTTCTAAGCTTCCCCCTTCGTCCTTGATAAGAGAGAAACTACTTTCTAAACAAACAACCTGCAATGCTCCCACTCGACTCTCCAGTCCTGCTTTAGAAGAAGGCACGCAGTTATCAAAGACTCTTCTTTGACTATGTAGCCTACAAATCTGATCACGGGGTACAGATCAAGCCCACACTGTGTGCCAGGCTTTGTGCGGGTGCTGGGGACACGTCGGCAGAAAGGAGACCCGTGCTCTCTGCTTGCAGAGTGGCTCCACCTGGAGAGAAGAGGGCTTCCGAAGCAAAGTGTGATGCTGAGTCAGCTCATGATGCCGGGGGGACTGGGTGGCCCCCTCAACGCTGAGTAGAACTGGGGGCAGGAGGAGGAGGAGCCACGGTCAGGGTGGCAAGATGGGGCCAAAATCTGAAAGTCCCCATGGAGGTGGAACATGGGGCTGGAATAAAAAAAGTCCAAGAGCTAACAGCGCTCAGTGGGAGTGGCTTCTCGTGGGACTGAGGCAGTGCGGGATCGGCTCCGCACTTCAGGTCCTGGTGCAGTCAGTGCGGGGGGCCAAGGCTGGCTGCGTGCCCCTCACAGTCAGCCAGAGTGGAGGGACGTGGTCGGCAAGCTCTCTGGGCTTCTGGCTTTAGGGTGGAAGGCATGGGAAGAGGCAACGACACTATTAATTTGCTCAGGCTCCCACGACACCACCACAGAGTGGGCTGCTTAAACGGCAGCTGTGTATTTTCTCACAGTTTTGGGAGGCTGAAGTCCAAGGTCAAGGTGCCAGCAGGTTGATTTCTTCTGAGGCCTCTCTCCCCGGCGTGTAGGCGGCCACCCTCTGGCCGCCTCTTCACCTGGCTGTCCCTCTGTGCACATCCCTGGTGTCTCTCTGTGTGTCCTAACCTCCTCTTCTCATAAGGACAACAGTCATGTCAGTTAGGACCCACCCCTTTAGCCTCATTTCAACGTAATCACCTCTTTGAAGGCCCTGTTTCCAGAGACAGTCACATCTACAGGTGGATAATGGTGGGGGTCACAATTCGGCCCCGAACAGATGTCCTTTGGGCAGCTGAGACTGGCACTGACCGGGAAGAAAAGCAGTGATTAACCACAGCATCAGGAAATCTGGATTGTCACCTTCAGATCTGTCAAGACACCTCATTAGATCATGAGTTTAGTGCACACAAGCCCTCCTGATGCAAGACATACAAACTCACGTTGAATGTTTCCAGAATTGCCTAGAACTCAGCCATGTCCTCTCCCAGAGGATTTCAACATAAGCCTAACAAGTAGTAATGCCGACACATTTGCTTCCTATTTATTTATTTATTTAAAGATTTTATTTATTTTTTGAGAGGGGAAAGGGAGGGCGAAAGAAAGGGAGAGAAACATCAATATGTGGTTGCCTCTCACGCGCCCCCTGCTGGGGACCTGACCTGTAACCCAGGCATGTGCCCTGACTGGGAATCAAACCGGTGACCCTTGGGTTTGCAGGCCAGCACTCAAGCCACTGAGCCACACCAGCCAGGGCCCTAATTATTTATTGATGTACCTGCTTCTCTTGCTAAGCCATGGGCTCCTAAAAGACAGGGACTTTGCTTTGTCCTTTGCTCACCTACCGCCCAGAACCGCGCCCTGAACACAGTAGGGACTTTGCTGTGGAACTGAATTTCTGGAATTTGTGTTCGAAGTTGAATGGGTCTCTGTGCCTGGAAAGGAGGACATGAAAAGGGATGTTTAATTGGAGGCTAGAGGACAGAGAAGCTGGACGCATTTTAACCTCTGGAACCCTGTGTTGCATTCTGCTGTCCCCCGGTCCCCCGGTCCCTGTGACTCTGTCTAGCGGACAGGCTGCTGAGCCTAAAAATCCATCCAATTTGCTAGCTGTTTAACTCGCCTGCCACGTCTAGGGACATAAGCATCAGGCCTGATTGAACTGGACCTGAAAGGCGAACTGGGTGTGTGCCTCAGTCTTCTCCCCAGATCCCCCGCTTTGCAAGGAGAGATTTGGTGTGGAGGGCGGCCTGGTGCCTCGGCTGGCTACCCCATCTGTGGAGCGGTGCTGTGTCTTCCCGGGGCTGAGTCTGGGGCTGCAGCCTCAAGGGGGCGGTATCCTTGTTGGGGCTCACGGAGCGCATCTCATCTACCCTCTCCAGGCTTCTCGGGATGGGTGCTACAAACCTCCCCATTTTCCCAGCTACCCTGGGAAAAGGAGGGGGAAGGAGAGAGAGAATGTGTGTTTCTGTGCATTTGTCAGTTTAGTGAAATCCTGGCCTTTGTACAAAGGAAAACATTTCACATTTCTGCTGCCTGGTGGATGGAACTCGGTACAACAGAAAAATGAATTAAAAGAGAGGCAGCCCTTGTCACATTTTATGTATGCAGATAATTGAAAGAAAGTGAATAGAGCCAGCACACTGTACGTGTGGGAGCTTACAAGAGAGACTTTCTTTTTCAGATAAGTCAGATTCAGAAACCATATCAGTTGTACTGTCAGACAGCAAGTCTGTCTCTTATTTTTACGTCCTTTCTGCTGGCCAAAACTGAACTCGTGACTTCTGACTGAAAGCTTTCTTTCCTTCGGCCAAGAGTCGGAAGCGGTATCACCCACTCCCTGATTGCCCATCTTTCTTCCAGTCGCTCTGGGGACAGATTGTGACCTCTCCTTCCAAAGGTGGGGACCAGTGGCTGGGCCCCTCCGCCCAGCCTTCCGTGGGGACTTGATGGAATTTGGCCCAGCGAACTATGCCCGACCACTCATTCTGTAAGCAGTGTAGGACAGCGCCCTTTAAAATTAACCTCTTCATATATTTTTCACCATTAACAGGTCCATCTTTTTTTTTTTTTTAATGAGAAAAGACCCGAGACCAGTTATTTCCTGCTGCTTTGCTCATTTGGTTAATGCATGCTAATCCTGCAAAAATAAATATTAATGTAGCTTGCCTCTCTGGAGCAGGTCTTTGGGGGTGATGGGTGAGCCTGTGTGTCACACATCTGAACTTCCTGCCATCAAGATGATAATGAGGCTTACCCCAGTGACAGACCTGGTTTGCAATTATTATTTCAGTAGCCAGGAGGCTGTGAGCCCCTCTTTCTCTGCCTCTGGGGTCGGCCCATTCTTCCTCAGTGAAAGCATCTTTTTTGCAGGGGAGGGTCCCTAATGAATGGTTTGTGCGCTGATCGTCCTGTCAACCCTGTGATACAGGCAGAGTATGGAGACTTCTGCATCTGAACAGAAAATCTTTAAATACGCATCAGCAATCCAAATTGCCGGAGGATAAGGAGAGGGCAGGAGAAACAACGACTCAGCGACGAAATGTCATCACTTATTGACAATGAAAGAATGCCAGTGTGCCAGTGTGACCAATGAGGAAGGTCAAAACAAGAAGCGCTGTCAGTTGGTCTCTTCTGAGCCAGATAGCTTTGCACCAACTTATGTATTTTTGTTAGTCAGTCAGATACTGTGGAGTTTACATGGATCTTAGAATTTGCCTAGTTTGTCTCCCAAATGCCTCAACCTAATTCAGTGTGGAAGGGAAACCTTCCCTGGAACCTCCGATGGATGTTCGATTGTGTTCTACTCAGATCTCTCCCATCGTGAGGAGCCCAGCACTTTTGAAGGCAGGCTTTTTGATTGGCAGACGGTGCTACCGGTTTGAAACATACTTCTTTGTGGCTTTACTTCAGCGTCTTTTGGCTGAAAGTGGTAGGGAAAAAAATTACTCAGACTAATTAAGCTAAGAGGGACGTAACGTTTAAGACTCTGGTTAGGGTGGGCTTCAGGTGCAGCTTGATCCAGGGCATAAAGGGTGTTGCCAGGCTCCACCTCAGCCCTGTTTCCTCCCGCAGGGCTCCGTTCTCAGGCTCTACATAGTGGCTGCTGACAAATTCAGGCCCCTGATTTTTCACAACGCCAGACCCAAGGCTCCCCAATTTGGGAAATTCTCTCACTGGCCCAAATTGAATAATATATCTACTCCTTAATGACTTAGTGTGGGCCCCACCCACCCACAGAGCCCGAGGCTGGGACTTGAGTGCAGGCAGTTAATTTGGGAGGTGAATGGTGGAAGAAGGGAAGACAGTAAAGGTTATGTTACTGGACTCGTTGCTGCTCTAGAGAAGCATAGCTCTGTCATTGTGTAGGATGTGTCTCAGAATTATTCCTCTGAAGGACAGGACAGCGGGTCACCTCCTGTTCCCATTGGTTTAGGATTATCCTTGGCGATCCTTTATCCCCTTTCCCCATTTCCCTCCACTCACACTGAATGAGCAGCGGGTTGGAAGGGGGCTTCAGAAAACAGAAAGAAACGTGGCTAGTACTTGGGAAGTGATGCCACCGGTGTTCTGAGGAGTGGGCACCCCAGCTCAGCCGAAATCGCAGGGGAGCCGAAGGGCTCAGAGACTGTCTACCACCACCAACTGGGGACTGCGGCCTGGAGAATGGATTGAACTGATTGGCCGAAACCTTGATCATGGGCTGTGTCCTTGAAGTTGGGAATGGAAGCTGTTCAAACTACGTGTAATGAGATGGAAGAAGGCGTCTCCCAAGAACAAAACCAAGGTGCTGTTACCATAAAAAGGAAGAGTGCATGGTGGGAAACAAAACTGGAAAATGTCCACCGTGCCTCTGGTGGTTAACGTGTCTCCCCTTGGCTTTCTTTTCTCTAATCCGGGATAGACAGACTTGGCTTCTCTACCTGTTCTTTTTGGGGCATGGTTTCTAGGGCCCTTGGTGGTCCTAGTCACCCCCCATCTGACACCCTGTTGGTTGTGCTTCTTTACCTGTCACTAAGGTGGGGTCAGGCCCATCACAGTAGGAATAGACATGCACCAAGGTCACTCTGGGGTCAGGGTACTGTGGATATCTTGTGACATGACATTGAATATTTTGTTATATTCCAATTATTTGAAAATAGGGGACCTACTACTAGCAAGAAAATAATTTTCTATTAGCCAGAAAATGATTTTCTCCTACATTATCTAGTGATGGCTATCTCCTGACTATATCCAAGCCACATGGCTATGCCGACCCACTTTGCGAAATATGTCTCAGCGGGCAAATATTGGTGTGGGTTGCCTGGTGTCCCTCGCCCTTCTTCTGAGACCAGAACCCAGGACGACCTCTGTGGGGCCAGCCCTACGTCCACGCCCAGCTGGTGGGGTATGGACGGACCCATGAGGAACACGTGGTCTGTTCTCGGCCAGAGTCCCCGTGCCCCTCTCCAAGGGTTTGCTGAGAGGTGAGCGAGTGGCTCTGGCCTGGCTAATTGTCATAACCCTACCACTGGCCGCCATGATGGTTCCTGGTTGAGCACAGGGACCGCAGATGGCTTAGTCGGAATGCCTCCTGAAGTGTAGGCCTGGAGACATGCGCAGCCATGTGCCCCCACGTGGAGCCTCAGGACGACGCCACAAGGGGAAGCGTAATCACGCCCGTTTGGCTTCCGAGCCCCCTGCAATTGAAAACCTAGTGCGGACGCTTTACTGTGTGAGGTAAACCATTTCCTGTTTGTACTTCTGTTGCAAAACGGATCCTAATTAATGCACGGGTGACAATAAGGTCTCTAATAGATTGAGCCGTGGAAAAGTAAGTGGATTCAAGTCAGAAGTTCTAGGGTTCAGCCCGACGTCACCGCTCTCCAGCTAGAGGTGGGACCTGAGCCAGTTTCCTCGCCTCCATGCCCCCGGTTCCACCCTCCAGAGCTCGGTCCTGGATAATAAAAGGTGGTAAAAAGAAGAAAAAGGATAGAACATGGGCATCACTGCCTATTTTTATCAAACACATGGTTTAAAACAAAACGGCAACATCTCACAGGTCCAAGTGGCGAGATCGATAGCTCCACGAGGGCACCGCCTACGAGCCTGCCCCCAGATGTTAGAACAACTGCTCACGTTCGCAGAACATCCCCCAGCTGCCAGGCAACCTGGACGGCGTCCTTAGGCAGGTCACCTCATTGAATCTCGACAGCCCGATGCTGCAGGCGCTGCTGCTGTTATTATTTTCAAACCAAGCAGGAGGCTGAAACTCAAGAAGAGCAAATGACCTGCCCGAGGCCGCGCAGCCAGGTGAGGGAGTAGAGCTGGTGTTTGACCCCGACTGGCCGGCCCCAGCTGGGGCGCGCCCGGCCATCATTTTAGGTCCCCGTCTCACCCCAGTAAAAGCCGGCAGTGATGGAAATCGGCGCCTTTTCTAGTTGGTGTGCCCATACACGGCAACACTGGTAAATAAACCTGCAAATTCCTAACTTTGGTTTCAAAGTAAGATATTAGCGGCCCGTGCTTTCCCAAATGGCCCGCCTTAGCCTTCCGGTTCCCAGGCTTTGGGCTTTGTGGTGTCCTGGGGGCCTCGGCCTTCGTCTCCTGCGCATCCTCCCCAGATCGGTGGCCGTTCATCGCACAGGCAATCTGACAGCCATACAAAAGGAGAAAATGAAAAATAGGAAAATCGGCTGTCGTTTTTATGTCTTAGATTAAATGCTCCCTTTCTAGGAAATTGTCCTCGGAGTGTCCTGCGTCCCACCTGCACACGTGCACTCGTGCATACATGCGTGTGCACCCCCCCCATATATGTAGGCAGCATCGCGTTTTCTTTCTTTCATTGACCTGCAAGGGCGGGGCCCATGCCTGGTTTCTCTCTGCCCCCCTCGCAGCACCCTGGAAGGGGCCTTCCCATATTACCTGCTCTGTAATTACTGCTTGAATTATAAGCAGGATTTAGTAAAGGTGTGTGTGCCTCTCCAAGGTACGGCGAGTGATTTACGCAGGTGTAAGCCAGCCAACTTGGCTGGTACCTGGCTCCTAGTCTGGGCAAGGCTCTGGGTAGCTCCTAACAGGTGACATTCTCCCTGGACGCCCCGTCTGCCTGCAGGGCCCTCCCCAGGGAACAGAAATTCGCCTGCTGTCTGAGATGTTTATGAAAACAGCTAAATTTGGATGACCGAAGATTTCTTGAATCCCGGGGCCCTTGAGGTCGGGGACTGCTACTATGTACAGGCACCTCGGGCAGCAAAGGGTTTTCTCCAGAACGTTTCCTTCTGAGTGGTTGAGTGTTCTGGTCGGAAGCCGTTTTAATTTCTCATTAATTGATGGAATGAAGCAAGGTCTCATTTAAGCGAATGACTGGGGCATTTTGCGCGCTTTTTTTTTTTTTCATTTCTAACGTTTAGAGATGAGGGGCGCCGCTTTCGATGAAACGGGAATGACTTCTACAGAGGGGGCAGGCCTGTAGCTTCAGTTCCATGTATTGGATTAATTTGCCAGCCTCAGTCAGAATGGAGCCTGCTCAAGAGATTCCAAAAGGATGTATCTGCTGTAATTTTGCTGAAATTTTGGTGAGGGGCTTGAAGTCACGGTGAGGGGGACCTTGCTCTAAGGAATGCTTTCGTGCCAGAGAGCCCCCAGTAGGAATCAGGCTCAAAACCGGGTGGAGAGCTGGTGTTATTCTCGCTGGTACCTGGGAAGGGATTACGTTTGGATGCCTTTGCAGGAAAAGGTGGGGGACGGGACATGCTGAGGGGAAGAAGGGGGATTGGGGGAAAGAAAAATGGCCGGGTGCGTCGGTTTCCGGGTTGGCTTGGGTTTGCATTGAACATGTCTCTGGAGCAGCGGCGTATGGCGTCACTAGGATCCCCGGTTCACAGGGCGCAGCGGGTCCCCCCGGGGCTCGCCCTGCCCTTCTGTGACCTCGGGCGCATTTTTCAGCCTCACCGAGCCTCTGAGCTGCCTCACAGACTGCCTAGGGAACTAAATGACATCACGCACATACAGCTCATAAAGAGCTAACACAGGGCCTGGTACATGAGTGGTATTAAACTTCTGCAAAGCATCCAAAAGAAAATGTTGCTGAAAACGTAGTGGATCAGCAGCGGTGTCCTCCTTAGTGATGCAAATGGGACAGAACGCTGCGGGAGGCATGCCCTAAATGCCTGAGAGCCTATCACAGCCGGACTAAGGACCTAGGTGCATGAAAGACAGTACACTGAAACCCGGCTGCCTCCTGGCTCATCGTCTAGAGGGGTAGTTGGTTTGTAAACAGAAAACTCCAAGTTGCCGCTCTCTGGCAACCCCCTGCCCAAGTGGGAAGGGCCACTAATGAGCCACAGCTTTGGTGACGACTGCCATGAGCCCTGCTGGGGAGTTTGACTGAGGACTGGGACCAGAGGAGGAGGGTGCAGATCATCAGACCAACAGGGGGACAGGGGTGGGGTCCAGGCCAGCGGGCACTAAAAGCCACCCAAAGCCAAGGGATAAAAAGCTCCCGCCAGTCCGGCCACTGTTCTTTTGGGGCCGGGAACTTTCAGGCTCTGGAAGGATTTCTCCCCTTGTCTTCTGAGGCTTGTCCCTGGTTTGCCCAGGAGTATGCCTGGGAGCTATGAGGGCAAAGGAAACTGTCAGGAGGTATAAAGGAAATACTTTTGTTGTAGACAGATCCCAGCGCAGCCCAGCCCGGCCCTTAGGAATTTGCCCTCCTGGGGTCATTTCCCACCAGGAGAGACGGTCAGGCAGGTTCAGAAACAAGGGTTCCCCTCTGGCCTCCGAAGCAGCCAAGAGCTACACTTCTTCTTCTTCTTCCTTTTTTTTTCTTTTCTTTTTTTTTTTTTTAAATAAAGGATTTCGTGTTTTATTATAGTAGATTTCAAGTATTTGAGTTTTGCAAAAGCATGCTTTATTTTTAAATATTAAAACTTTTATTGAATTTATTGGGATTACATTGGTTAACAGAATTCTATAGGTAAACGCCTGAAATCCAGACTGTAAATTCCAGTAAGAGACTAGATGCTATCTCTGGGGCATGTAAAATGCTTCGTCTAGCATAATAATTATGTAAGTATTGCAGCAGTTGGGGGGGGGCGGGGGCTGGTGTATATATACACATACAGCCTCTATGTTAAGATACCTGTAGTAGCAAGTAATAGAAAATCTTCCTGAATCTGACTTAAACAATACAGAAATATATCATAGCATCCGACCGGAATTCCCAAGGCAGGGCGAGCTTCAGGGCCGCCTGACCCCGTGGCTCAATGATGTCATGAAGGACCCAGGCTTCTTCCATTTTGTTGTCCAGCCATTCTCAGGTGGGCAACCAGATGTCTGACGCGGGTCTGGGCGTCATCCCGGTACGGTCACAAAGGGAATGGGACCCTTCCATGGCTCACTCTTACGAGTACGGAAAATGCCCCGGGAGCACCCTGCCCTGAGCAGTTTCTCTGTTGCCTCACCGACCACATTTACTTCGTCTGCTCATTCCAGAGCCAGTGACGGGGCAAGAACATTCTCTCAGGCCAGTCAGCCCCGCCCTGGGGCCACCTCGAGGGCCTCCCTGTGAAGGGAAAGGTGGCTGTTTGGGCAGTGTGGGGGTTCTGTTAGGAAGAAAGAAGGGGGGAGCAGACACGGGGAGGGTAACGGAGCTCATCAGTGAGAAAGTGTGATTTTGGACAAGCTATTTAATCTTCCTTAGCCTGCTTTCCTTACCTGAGAAACTGGGGCGAAAGGAGGGTTACATTTGATAATATACCTAAGGCACCTGTTACAAGGATTAAATTCAGTAATCTCAGGCGCTCAGCGTAGGGCCTGGCATGGAGACAGTGAAATCATTATGATTATTAGTATACGTCTTGTTAGATAGGAAGTGGAAACACTGAAATGCGACCCCCTTAGGTAATGTGTGCTTGACTTCTGTCCCCTTCTGATAATAATACACACACGTTTAGGGTTCCACTGCCAGTAGAGAGGGCGTCCTCTCTCTCTCTCTTTTTTTTTTTTTTTTTGCTTTCCCGTATTTTCTTTCCTCTCCTTCGCAACTTTAAAAAATAATGACCCAATTCTTCTTTTCTTAAGAAGAAGGAGGGCTTTAAACCCCATTCTGCCTGCGGCTCTCACACCCAGGGCACATCCTGCCCAGAAGACCTGGGCTTCGGATGTCTGTCATCGTAATTGCTTTTAGGGACCAGCAGCCCATGCCTGTCCCTGCCCAGGCGATGGGAAGATGCCCTCATTCCCTGGGAGAAAAGGCGTCCTGTCTGATCCTCGGCAGGCGGCGGCGGAGTGAGGATGCTTGCGGACTGAGGCCCCCAGGACCTCGCCTGCCAAGAGTGAGTGGCATGTGAATGAGGCCGCGCCCAGCGATTCTGGGCAGATGCCCAAGCCTGGCTAGGATGGTCCCTGCGGCCCTGGGAGATCGCTGCCAAGAATCTGTGCCCTGCCAAATAGCTCTCCACCTCGGGCGCCACTCCGGCCGCTGAGCTCTCTTGCCAAGCTGTTTCTAGATCACTCTTCGAAACTTCCTCATAGAATTCCCAGGCAAGCACTTGGAAGACTTGGAAACTGCAGGAAAGCATTTGGATCTTTTCCACGATGCTGTTCGAAATGATGACCGTTAAAAAACTAACAGTAGTGGCTTAGAGAAAACGGCAGGCTTGCTGCCAGGGATCACAGGAGACTTTACGTGGCTCAGGGACACCTGGCCGCCGGCTCTCATGGTGCCATGTGCCTGGTGTGTTGCCTGGGGGGCACGTGGGCTCCAGGTTTCCAGTTCCCCCCTGTGGCACCAGCCCTCTCCCAGAGTCAGACCCAAGGGACTTCTCAGCGGGGTAAAATACATCTTGCTGATGGAACAAAATATGAGAAAGTCTTCACTTACAAAAAAAATCCCCCGAACTCCACAACTCCTTTGATATCCATGGTGACGCCAGAGCCCGAGGTGGGGAGGGCTATGACCCCAAAACCGATTCTCCATGTAACTCACCCTTTGGGCCTCCAAGCACTGAAGTTAGAGGCAAAACCACCCGGAAGCTGATTTGCTTTCAGTGATTTGGGACCCAGTGGGGTCGGGTCCCTCTCTGGACTGTGAGTGGTTTGAGCCCATGACCAAGTGAATGGAAAGAGGATAAAGAAGATAAGCACATTTTGGCAGTACATGCGGCTGAAGGCAATTGTTTCAGGTCCTGCAGAAAATTCTTTGTGTTGTGAGGTTACACTTGTGCACGGATAATGGTGTGTTTTTGTTTGTCATCACTGCATGTTTCAATGTCTTGGCCATTACTGAAATTATGGAAAATTGCTAGATGCTGTTAAGTTGGAGGCTGAGAGCGAAAAGGTTAAGAGTTAGTGCCTATGGGGAATGGAGATTTTTTTCCCCTCATTATTTGTTCTCTTGCTGTTGTAAAGGGTTATCTTTTGATGGGAAGTGCATGTAAGTTTATTTAACTGCTCTAGAACCAAGATTTTTTTCTCCTCTTCCCTCCCTTTCTTATCTCTTCTTTACCTCCCTCCCTCCCTCCCTCCTTTTCTTTCTTTCTCTTTCCTTTCTCCTCCCTTCCCTCCGTCCCTCCCTTCTTTTTTTCCCTTTGGCTTGCTTTCAAACCAGATGGAGGTAGATTTACAGCCTCAACCTAAGACCACAGTGTGTCCCCATCACAGAGAATACATAATTCAAGAAAATGCTGCCTTCAACTGAGATGTCTAGCTGTGTCTGCTTGAAGTCTTTAAAAATCTCCACTTTCAATACCTCCCTGTGCATTCACAGTTAGAAGTGTTTAAAATTACAATAAAATACACAGTCTAAAAATGCCTTCACTCTAGCCACCAGGTCGTTCCTTACAGAAAATGTAAGTGGACAGAGAGCTTGAGCTTCTTAACCACGGCTTTTGGACATATGTCAGCATTATTGCACCCACTGGGCAAGCATTTTCTCCTTAAGAGCCACGATGCGTTTTGCACACTTTCACCTGCTCCGTGGGGTGGCTGCTACCACAGGAGGAGGAGAAGGTGCCAGATTTGCACTTTTCTTGCCTCCCTGCCAAGACTCAACGTGTGAAGGAAGCACTTCAGCCGGAAAGGGGCTTCAGCCCCCAGCACTTGCTGTTCGCTCTTTAGAGAGCGGGAGAGCGCTCCGTATTCATCTCACTTCCTTTTCGCGGACACCATCCCGTGAGCCCGAGGGACCCGCCGGAACTGGAGGGTGAAATCCCTTCTTCGCCCCGTGGACCCTCAACCTGAGCGTGTTTTCTCAGGGCACCGGATGGCAGGAGCTGCCTCTGTAATTAAGCTTTTAGGAGAAGGCACCCCGAGCTGCATTTTCATGCCCACTGTTAGACTGGGCCCACGTTTCTTCTCAAGGGTTTCCCGGTTCTCTGGCTGGACTGCCACCACGCCATCATGACCCTGGAAGGAAGGACATGTCACACTGAGGTCAGCATGAGTCGCAGTTTACAGTAATTGTCTTGGGGATGGAGCAGCTAGAGGGGACTTCACCTAATGAGGCCTGCGTCAGTTTCAAGGCTGCCCTCGGCTTAGCTCTGTGACAGCGGCTGCCGCCAGGGCCAGGGGACATTGCTTGGAATAATGGTTCCTAATTGTCGCATATCTAAGTGAAAAGAGCAATCATTGCTTGAGCCACCGCATGTAATAATTTTGAAATTTTTAACCTAACTCTTCGTTTTTGTTCTAGGATTCACGTACGTAGTGTTTGAAGTCAGACAGTTCTCTGTGGCTTGACGTGAAAAACATCAGCTTCCCGTCTATTCTCCCTCTCACTGTAACCCTGCTCCCCAAGAGACCACCACCCATGCCAAAGCGATTCGTTTTCGGCCACACACCTCCGTATTTTTACAAAACATACTTATGTTGCGGTTTTGGAGTTTTGGGGTCTTACGTGTTAGTGTTTGCTTTCTGCCGTGAGAGGTGAGGATTCAGATGTTGGATTCTCCTGCCGCTCCGTACACACATACACACGCGCACACGCATGCATATGTGCACATGTGCACACACGCGTGCGCACACAGTCATCCTCCTTGCCTTGATTTCTCCAAAGCGATTATTTCAGCATCTTTGTGAGATGACTCTTCAGTGTTCCTGTTAGTATGAAAGTATACATTTTATTAACAGTCAAGTCGTGGTGATACTTCTTGTCTTGCAAAAATTTGTTTTCCACGAAGTTTATAATGACCTTTTGTTTTTTCTTTCGCTCTCCATGTACGCAGCAGTTAAAGCTGAAACTCTCCCCCGTGATTGCAGATCTCCTCCAGATGTGCTCAGGCACATCGGGTCACCTCTCACTTCCGTTTTCGCCGTGGCTGTAGGGCTGCCGTGTCCTCCTAATGTGCTTGGCCTGGTGGCCCTCTCTCCAGCTGCCCCCGAGCCGCCGCCCTGGGCTTTCCCTGCATCATCATTCTAGAAGTTCCCTTGGCTTTTGCTCTGTGCCCGGTCCCCCGTTTCTTGGAGAGCAGTTCTTCCTCTTGCCTTGGTTTATTTTCTCACGTCAGGGTACCACCCCTTCCAGAACTTCCCAGAAAAAAGGTAGCTTTTTTTTTTTTTTGAGACTCTGGATAGAGGAACATCATAGGTATGCCCCTTTTAGCTCCTCTCTTGGTGACTTTTGTATCGTATCTTTATTTCTTTTCTTTTTTAGTGCATTTGAGACCATACCTCTGTAAGATGAAGTTTCTACCTTAAGGTTGTTACCCTAGCCCTTCCTGCCACAGCTGTGGCCCTTCGACCTCCAATGTCCTCTCGCTTTAGTGTTCTCTTGACCTCAATTACTTTTACAGTAAAAAACTTTCCTGATAAAGATAATTAACTCCACGCAGTAGATAGCTTTACAACATTATGACAACTAGTCTACCTTGTTTACATTTCCTCTTTTTTTTTTTTTTTTAACGTAGCTTCCTCCCCCACCCCAACTTTTGAATTCTTAGTTGTCTTTTTTTTTAATTGTCTGACTTTATCTCATCCTAAATATTTTTCTACTTCTCCAAGTATCATCTCTTAATCCCTTTTCATTTCTGGATGTCTTTCTCCTGAGGACTCTCCCAGCTGTCGTCACTGTTTCTTGAGCCCTACATGTGCTTTCTAATTTTACGCCTCCTTTTACTGGAGCGACCTGTAAATAACTTCTCAAGAGAGAGGGTGCTGAGGCCAATTTTCTAAACCTTTGCAGGCCCAGACATACCTTTATTTTGTCCTCAGAGTTGACTAATAATTTGGGAGTGGAATTGTAGGATGAAATTAGGTTTTCCTCAAAACTTGGAAATTATTGCTTCATGGTCTTCTTCTAATCTGATAGGAAGCTGAGAGTGATTTAGTGTCAGTGTGATTGTCATTCTTCTGTTGGTAATCTTTCTCCCCACCCCCAGAGATTTTGGAATATTTTCCTTATTCTTGGTCTTCTGAAATTTCGAAATGCTCTGTTGAAGCGCGGGTGTTTTAGGAAGGATAGTGACCTATTTTGGAATGCAGGTTATGGGGTATGTGTGCCTGGGTTTAAATTCCAGTTGTCCCAGTTGCTGGGCTGGGCAAGTGTCTTTAACAGCCAGTGCCCCCATTTTCTCAGCTATAGAATGGGGACAAAAATAGACTCTCCATCTTAGAATTGTTGAACGGATTCAATAAACCACTCCAGATAAAACTTTCGAAAGTGGTGCCTGGCACATAGTAGGTCCTCAGTAACCTTTAGCTATTATTACTGTTAGGGCTACTTATTCTCACGGTCTTTTTGAACTTATGGATTTATCTGAATCCTCACCTTTCACTGCAGAAAGCAAACATTAACATGTAAAACCCCATCAATGTGTTTGATGATTGTCTTTCTCTCTGATCTTCTTGTTACCCCTTTTCTCCTCCTCGGACTTCCTTGCTGGAAGATAACCCTCATATTGGACACCTAGCCTCTAGACTGAACTGTTATTGTGGCAATAGTAGTTTTAATTTCCAAGAGTGTTTCCTTTTTCTCTGATGTTCCCTGTGGCCACACTCCCCCTTGCCTGTCTTATGGATAAAATATAATCTGGACTCTCTTTTGTTTGTATGTTATCTTCCGCTCCTAAACTCTTTGTTTTCCCTGGGGCCACGTTGTTTCGTTTTTTGCATGTCTCGTTCACGTTTCAGACTGTCCTTCGATGCCAAGAAACCATTGGTGGTTGGTTTCTGCTCAAGAGTGAAACGATGAGAAAGCAGGTGGGGAACTGTGTACGTGTCAGGCAGACCTGGCTCAGTGGTCAAGGGGTGGGGCGGGCCGTTGTGCCAGCCCCTTCAAATGCCAGGATCTCTGCAGCATTGCCGTGGGTGCCTGTGTACACACCAGATGTTCCTGTTCTCTCCGGACAGTTCATTTCCCTCCTTTGACAAAGAGCCCTCCACCTCTGTTTGATCGGATTTTGTTTCGGGTTTTATTTTTTGGTCTGCTCAGATGAGGCAGAGGGTGTGGTGGTTGGGGGTAGAACTGGCAGCCCAGGCTTCCATACACAACCCTTCAGTTACCCCCCGCCCCTTGGCAGGTGCGTCCTCATTCTGTCACACACTACACCACCCGCTCCCACGTCTTCGCAGAGCTCCGCAGAGCCAAGGGCCCCTTCACCCCCTCCTAGCCACCCTTACCTGGGCCTGTCTGATGCCGCACTGCCTTGGGCACCCGTCTCTAGGCCGCACCACACCATCCAGTTTATATCGCACAGAAATTTGTTGGAATCGCTAAGCTGCTGGTAGCGTCCGTTTTATGATTGTGGGTTTGTGCTCATTTTATTTCCCTACTTCATTTTAACGAGCAAGGCAAGGAGATAAATAAATATTAGCCCATCTTCTTGATGGAATGCCATGATTTTTTAAAAGCCTAATTGAAGGGCGAGGAGATAGCGCGGAAGGGAAATGTAGTGTTTCAGAAGATGCGCATTTTTGTGTGATTTGCATGTGGAGCAGCTCACAGGCTCAACAGAGGAAAGCTGGTCTTTCTGGTGATTAAAATAGTGTATTCGGAAACTCCTGAACCGAGCATTTCCCTGTGCGTTCCGAAATGACGATGCGAACAGCAACAGCGGCCATTATAGCGGCGACATAGTATTTTATATTTTCCCAGCGTTTTACGGTTTCTCACGGCACTACAGATACCGTCTTTCCTGGAAGCACCGTTCTCTTAATTTTTCAGCCAAGAGACTAAGGATTTGCCAAAGGCTGTATAGCACGCCGCACTGGCCGCTCTTGTGTGGCCTTCGCCTCCCCATAACGCTCCCCTCTCTTTGCGGGGGACTTTTGTGGCACTAACTGCAACGGGTGGCTCAGCTTCAAATTGGTGCCAAATAACTCGTGTAACTTTATACAACCTGAAACCTTTACTTCTCTGCTTAGTGTCTCAGGGGCCATTTAATACTCCTCTGCGGTAAAAGGTTTCCAAAACCAGAAAGCGTCGTCTCTGTGTGAACCAAACCTGTGCTCTTTCACTGGGTCTGCAACAAAGAGCCGCGCGCCCTCTGAGCACCCAGCTCCGCTGTGCGGCTGAAATCGATCCTTTCGGATTGGTGCCTTTGTGTCCTCCTCCGAATTATCACCTGAGAAACAGCTCCTACATCTTGTATGTCCATTTGTATGCTAATCCAACTGGGCCTGTGAAAAGATGGTATCAAACACCAGGCCAGCGTGAACTCATTATCGGTTCCAAGTCTGGAGAGAGATAATTTCGCATTCCCATTGCCAATCCTCAAGCCACTGAAATGCAGCAGCGGGCTTCTGACCTCGCCTGGAGATAACGAAGGAGACATCAGCCCGTGTGCCGATGCGCTTTCTGACGGCTCCTGGCCCCGGCTCCATTTTTCATTTTTAATATAGTCAATAAAGAATTATAATGTTAATTGCATAGCTTAACTAATGTAAAATCAATGTGGGAAATTAAAAATGAAGATACAGAAAAGAAGAAAATCAGTCACAGGTAATAACATCAAGTAGCAATAAACTTTGCTAACATATATATGTAATATTTATATGTAATCTTATTTATATATAATTTTTATATTTATACATTATTTAGAGAGAAATACTCTGTATGTACATACATATATATAGTATGTGCAAGTATGTATATACATCACGCAACCGTGTGGACAGGGTGCCTGTTCCGTTTGATTACATGTGGAAGTCACACTGCTCACGTTTTGAAATATCTCCCCGAGACATACTATCTTCTTCTGCAACATTATTTATGATACCATAGGGCTTCATCTTCTCTTACTAATTGTCTCCTATTAGTTATCTATTGCTGTATAAAAAATTACGTTAAACTGAGTGGCTTAAAACAATCATCACCTTTATTGCCTCACGGCGTCTTCAGGGCAGGAATTCTGAGTGGCCTCGCTGCTCGGTTCTGGCGCTGTCATGGTGATGGCTGGAGTCCTCGGACACGGACACGTAACTACAGACTGAGGGATCTCGTCGGCCCTAGCTGCTAGCAGAAGGCTCAGTTCCTCGCCACACAGACCTTTTCATGGGATCACACAGTGTTCACAACAGGGCAGCCAGCTCCCCACACAGCGAGTGGTCAGACAGAGAGAGCCAGAGGGGCGCCTCCGGGGTTTTACGATCTAGCCCTAGAAGTCAGATTCCAACGTTTCTACGGTATCCTGTCACTTACACGGGGCCATCCCATTCAGTGCGGCAGAAAACCTACACTGAGAACCGGTGTGAACGCTGGGCAGTGAGAATCATCGGGGGCTGCTGTGAAGGCTGCTAACACAGCCCCCCTCCTTGTGCCCTATTGATTCACATGCAAATTATACTCCCTTCTTCAAAGACCCCCCTGCAACCCCACCCAAACAGCATCCCATCAGCCTCAGCCCAAAGTCTGGACTCTGGTCATCTAAACCAGGTCCAAGTGTAACACTTTAAGCACAGCTTGTCAGTTCCAGGTCTCTGAACCAAAACACCTGTGCATGAAAGCGGTCCGTCCTCTCCCCCGCCCCCGCACACACACGATGGAGGGGCGAGCACAGGGTCACTGCTATGGACACTCGTCCTTAAAGGGGGAGCGCAAAGCACGTAGGAGCCACTGGGCCATACGGATTCTAGAACGCGGCAGGCCCGGCTCAGCGTGCCCTTCTTAGGACTTCAGGGGTGGGAACAGTTCCTCACGGCTTTTGGATCGACCCTCTGAGCTCTCGGTTACGCCTCTGAATGGCTCTTCCTTTTTATGTAAAAGAGCTTGTGAGTCGGGCTGCCGTTTTCTTAGCCTGTTGTCTGCTGGTAGAACGCTGGGGATGCACGGACAGTTTTTTGCTTTCATGTGGTCCCTGCCCCTTACTGTCCAAGGCGCTGGTGTGTCTACCAGTACTGATCTCTTAAAACCATGTGAGTCTGCTCTGAATTTTGCTGGAGTTTATTTCATGAGAAAAACGCCCCTTTTCACGTCTCTCTGGGATAAGAACCCCCCCCTTTTTTTTTTTCTAGGGCATTTACTAAAACTGCTGAGGGGCAACACTAACCTTTCAGAAGCGCTATTGTTTGAGTGACTTTCTGAGGCGCCACCTTAGATATTTCTAAGGTCTGAACAAAGGAGTTTTTAGCTACGCCCTTGACTTTATCTTCATACCGTACTTTCCTGAGAGGGCCCCGACTTTGCTCCTCGCTCCAGAACCCTTTCCTAATTTTAGCCCCGTTTGCCGTCTAGAGAGAATGGAATTTCTGAAACTAGTAAGTCCTGAATTTTTAAAAATTTAAGTATACTTGGTTTACAATATTATATTAGTTTCAGGTGTATAATACGGTGACCAAAAGTATGCCCCTTATATTGCGTTCAGCTCATTTAATCTAGCCATCACCCGTCACCGTGTAAACGTATCACAATGTCACTGACTTTGTGCCCCCGTCCCTCGTCTCCCACCCCTCTGGCAACTATCAGCTCCATACCCGTTTCTGTGTCTGCTTTTGTTTTGTTCTGTTCATTTGTCACTTGCTCACCGTGTGACTTGCTTGAGTATCTTCCTGACATGGCAACTGGCCTGCCTCAGAGTGAGCGAGCGAAGAGAGAAAGTGCCAGGCGTTTTTTTGATTTACCTTCAGAAGTAACACTTCCTTACTCCTGCAAACCCTGCTTGCTCTGCAGATCAGCCTTAAACGGCGCAAGGGTGTAGCACCCAAGGCTGCAGACACCGGGGAGGCAAGGAGCACCGGGGATTCTTAGAGGCTGGCTTCCCGTGCAGTTTGTAGTGGCAGGAGTGAAGTCTCAGATTTCCGAGACCCATGTGTTTGCGATCCCGTCTTAAAGACACAGGGGTGAGAGGAACGGTGTATCCAGAGGCAGTCGCTCTCAATGCCTCTTAACTTTTCAAAATTTGATCCCTAGCTCTAGTCTAAATAACATATCTATAATGCTTCCTTGATTTTTCATTTTTAGTTATCTATTGATTACTACAAAGGAAGGTATTTAGCTCGCCCATAACCCCTCCCCAAACACCATGTCCATATGTAAACTTGGTTAGCTAGTTATATTATTAGGTAAATAATATAATCAGTGTTTATATTAAGACCACGACAATGCGACGGTGGCCATCATGGAGTGTATCGATTCCTGCTACTTTCTTGCTCTTATTTTTCTACCGTTCCTTGGAGTAAACGAGCCTCTACACCCTTAACCTCTAGTAACTTTAACCTCTAGTAAGCTCAGAGGTTAAACATTGCATTTTTCTTATTTAGCTTTCTTTGATTCTAACAAGAATTCACCTCTAAACTCTTCCCCTTGTCTAAAATCTTCTCAGCACTTTCAGACACACTAGGTATTTCATCAACAGCCACCTGCAGCTTGACAGCAACCTCCCGAGAGACCTGGAGCCCCTGCCACCGCGCTGAGCCACCCCTGGGCTCCTGACCCTCAGAAACTGTGCGGGATAATAAATGTTTCCTGCTTTATCCTGCTAAGCTGAGGATTAACTTCTTATGCAGCAATAGATAACTAATACAGGAAGTGTTTTTTCCTCTTCTCTTTTTTCTCTCTCTGATGGTTTGTGGGATCATGTCTTTGTTTCTAATGTCTGAAATTTTATGAGGCTATTCCCTCCGTGGACATTAGTGGGAGTTTTTAAAAGTTTTCATCTCGCCACGACTGGCGTGGCTCAGTGGTTTGGGCATCGTCCCGCAAAACGAGAGGTCTCCAGTTTGATTCCAAGTCAGGGAGCGTGCCCGGCTGGGTTACAGGCTTGGTCCCTGGTCAGGGCTGCATTTGAGAGACAACTGATCGATGTGTCTTGCCCTCTCTTTCTCCCTTCCCCTCACTCTAAAAGCAAATTAATCTTTTAAAAAATAAAATAAAATAAAAAGTTTTCATCTCCCTGCAAAGTCTGTTTCTTCTGCTTCTCTTCCTTCTTCCTCCCTCTTTTTTCTTTTCTTTTTTCCCTTCCCGTCCTCCTTTCTCTTTTTCTCTCTCATGGAAGGTTTTCCTCAGGTTTCTGGTGATCCTTGGCTGTCTACATATATTTCAGAGGCGACACTCAATAGGTCGTCGGCTCTAAGCACAGAGGGGCAGCCAGGGGACTGTGGGCCTTTCGCAAGGTGACCTGGCTGAGCGGTTTTGTCGGAGAACCCGTAATGTCAGCACCCCCTGCTCACGCCCGCCGGGCTGGTTCATTCCGCAGGAGAACTGTCAGCCCCACGCCCGGAGTGTGATCGTCCAGTCTGCCCTTGGCCTGAGTTAAAACCCAGTTCGCCCTCTTAGTGTGTGACCTTGGGAGAGTAACCACCTCCCTGCATCTCAGTGTCCTCTTACGTGAAATGGAGGGTAGGAGTAGACGCTAACTTCTACCTAACAGTAGCATCGTCATGAGGACTAAATGAGTTACTGTACGTGAAGCAGGTAGAACAGTCCCTGGAACAAAAGAAACGCTAACCGGATGTTAGATGGTATCATCATCATCATCATCATCAACAGCTCCGGCTTCACTGGCACTGAGTTAGGGAAGAAGGCTGAGGTTCTTAACAGTTAACATATTAGCCAGCTTTTTCTGAGCCCCTAATTTTTCGTAAGGCACCCCTGCCTTTAACTCTGCCTGGCGTCCCCGAGTCCAGAGATCCACTGCATTATCCTTTCCACTGCTCAGCCCGGGCCGGGGATGGGCGGCCTCCTGGCTGTGTAGACGCGGGCAGACCGAGCGAGGCGTCCTGTTCTCGGACCAGACTTCCCTCTGCCTCCCAGGGCGTCCCCCTGATGCTCCGCAGGCGGGTTGGCTTTTAGCCCACCCCTCTCCTGCCTTAGCGTCCTGGTTTATCAGAGCCCCTTGTCCTTCTGCTCCAGGCTGCTAAATGTTCGTTTTTCTAACCTTCTATCCTCCTCCTTTATTTTGTGGATTTGTTTGTTTTGTTTTTAAATGCCTTTGCTATCATCTTAACGGGGCGTTGAGAGAGCAAGCAGGTAAATTAGTGGGTTCTGCCTCTGTCTCCTTCTGAAAGTCTGAAATCGGTTTATTAAAGAAATATTTTCAAAAACAATAAGAACTGAGGTGGGCTTCATGCTCGATTTGGAATTCTTGGCACTGCGGAAGGGTGCAGATGCCTGTGGAAACCGTAACGGTAGGTAATAAAAACTCACCCCACAGGCCCCTAAGACATTCCCTAGCTGGTCTGCATGTGGGCGAGTCTCCTCTTCCTGGGGCCTCCTGTGCCCCAAGTCACAGAACTCCTTACACGTGGGACGACCTGCTCACTGTCAGTCCCCCTTCACATCAGAAGCTGCGTGAGGGCGGAAGATGTCTTTATTGCGTCCCTTGCTATGTGATCTGGAACTTTAAAAATAACAGTAGCAGTCGCCATTGTCTTTCCCTCTGTAGAATTAGTAGCGGGAATAAAAGCACACTGAGTTCACTGAGCATCTGCCGTGGGCTGGGCACTGTTGGCAGTTTTTGTGTATAGTAATTCTTTTAGTCCCCTCAACAACCCTTTGAGATAGATAATATTTTTATTTCCATTTTACAGATGAGAAAACTGAGGCCCGAAGAGACTTGTTAACCTGCCCAAGACCTGTAGTTAGCAAGTGAAAGAGCCCAAATTTAAAATTCCAAAACCTGACTTTTAGCCATGTTGCCACCGTGTTTGTTGGCTGAAAAGGTAAATGTCTTTCAATCAAAACAAATTTATCTGGAAAAACAAAAATACAGCTCCATGCTAACTAGTTCCTTTATCCCTTCCATAAACCTCCCAGGGGTGTCCAGCCTGCGGCCCACAGGCTACACGTGGCCCAGGATGGCTATAAATGTGGCCCAGCACAAAATTGTAAATTTACTTAACACCCCCCCCCTTTTTTTTTCTCATCAGTTTTTGTTAGTGTTTGTGTATTTAATGTGTGGCCCAAGACAACTCTTCTTCCAGTGTGGCCCAGAGACGCCAAAAGGTTGGACACCCTTCAAATCCTGTGCTAAAATAGAATTTATTCAGTATGCAAAGTAGTCTCCCAATGAACTTTAGAATATAGGAGAGGAGATAGTAAAACGAAATGCATTTAAAATATTAACAGACCAAAAGTAATTGAACAGTATAGGTGGTAATTAAAGTCAAGAACAAGGTTTCCTTTGATAAACCTTGGCTACCAGCAAAGAATTAATAATTTTTAGCACTTAAGTGCAGAAATCTTCAAATTCCTTTTTTTTCCTTCAAATTCCTTTCTCTATTTATTTAGTTCACACTCATTTTTCCAGAGGGCTGTGGGTCTATAAATTGGACTAGTTGGAGAAGGAGAAACCCCATTAACTGTTTTTTTTTTCTTTAAAAAGATTAAAAAATGTTTATTGAACACTGACACACCCATCTCACACCCGGCCCTAGCCCGTGTACGAGAATTAGTACGACCCATAAACAGACTCGAGTCCTTGTGGGGGAGGTTGGTTCTCGCAGGCCTGAAGCTTGGCCGCGGAGACGGGTGGGGACTTAATACATGTTTGCCGATCAGCTGGTCCTGTGCTAGATTGGCCTCTGCTGGGCTCTTCCTGAGGGCGCTCCATCAAAGTAAACCAATCGGTGGGAAGAGGAAGGCATGCCCGGAAGCACGTATGTTAGAATTCATGCCATCCCATGAACATACAGACTGTCAGCCTTTTTTTTCTGCCACAGCCTGCCCACCTGCTAGGGACCGTGAGTTCCCTCTTAAAATAAAGAAGGAAAACTTGCTGTGGGGAGTATTTCACTTCCAAGGATATTTATTTTGATTTTTTGGAAGTAGCTCTCTTTGAAATAACGAATTGACAAGGAACGTTGTGGATCCTTTCTCCATGATGGTGGTCTTTTAATGAGATGATTCCATTTGGGAAGCACCATGGTGTGATAAACTATGGCCAAAGGGCCACAGGTTTTCCTCTTGAAACCCTTCT